>ML811098.1:78553-100782 GCA_009831015.1 Picea engelmannii | reverse complement strand
TTTACAATGACATAGGAAGCCATTCATGGCTCAAACAAAAAAATTCTTCAGAAAATGCCCATTAACAAGGCCACCAAAAACTTCAGCATCCTCCAAATCCTACAACCTGTAGGTGTTATTTGGAAATATCTCAGAAATTCTAAAGGGGCCAATCCACAAGGCTTTGAATTTGCCATGTTTGCCTTTGTCATGCTTGGGTGCATCCCATTTGAGTAATAGATCTCCTAGCTGAAAATCCTCTTTTCTTACTCTGCTCTCAAAAGTCTGCTTGATCTTTTGTTGATATTGATGTGATTTGTCCAGTAACTGTTCTCTAGCTTGTTGCACTTCCACCAGCTGTTGTATCCTTCTGATCATATCATCAGGCTCTCCTTAGCAGTCTTGGAAGAATTTTTCCACAGGAAAGGCGAGATGAGAAGGAAAAATGGCCTCAACTCCATATACTAGCTGAAAAGGAGAGACACGAAAGGACCTCTTTGTCGTTACTCTATCATCCCATAGAGAAAATTTGAGCTTTGAATCCCATGCATTCTTGTTGTCCTATAGCAGTCTTATGATGATCTTTATAAGGCTCTTGTTAGAGGACTCTGCCAATCCATTTCCTTGGGGGTAGTAAGGAGTTCAGTGAATCAATGAAATTCCAAACTGTTCATAGAACTGGATCAATGGTTAAGCCTTGAAGGATGTGGAATTATCAATGACAATTATTTTCGAACAACCAAACCTTTCTATAATGTCCTCAAGAAAACCAATGATTACCTTACGAGAAGAACTCCTTGAGGGAATAGTTTCTATCCACTTGGTAAAGTAATCAATGGTAGTCAAGACCACTAGAAGCCAGATGAATTTCCCCAATGAAATCTAGGCCCCACTAGTGAAAGGGTCTCGAAACTACCACAAGCTTCAATGGCAAGGACTTGAGATGCTTCTTTCCAAATAATTTTTGACATTTAACACAAGCCCTGATATTTTCACAAACATTATTGAACAGACTAGGCCAGAAATACTTAGCCCTAAAAATCTTATAGGTTGTGGTCCTCCAGAAGTGATTCCACCCACATAGACTGTCATGAAAATCAAACATAATTCTTTGGGCCTCTTGTGGGTCTAGACATCTCAAAATCACTCCCAAGGGGACTTTACAGTACAAGGTTTGGTCAATGAGATAGTATTTAATAGCTTTAAGTTTCGAAGCTCTTTCCCTTTTCTTCTCCATACCATTAGGGGGCTGCAACTTTTGCAGAAAATATATAATGTCCTTGTACCAAGGACATCCTGCGAATGGAGGGTTGTCTTGAGGATATTTATCATGCAGCTCAGCCTACTGATTTTTTGAGCAAGTGTTGATGAAATTTACCCCGAAATATTTGCAATTAGATTCATCTAGCAGCCTGGATAATCCTTGGCCTTTTACCAATTTGGTGGGATTTATTTCCAGATCAAATTCAAGGATTTTGGCAATCCACCTACTCCTTCTTTCGTCTATGTCGGGTTGAACGAGAATATCCTTCACAAAAGCTGAAGGGACATATGCAATGGCCTTTGAATGCAAGACATAGACCCTGAAATCCTTGAGGGATTTCACCAGAGCATAGGCTTGTTTTTCCATGGTGTCATATTTCAGCTCAACATCTCTTAATGCCCTACTGAAAAAGGCAATGGGTTGCTCCAATCCTTCATTATTCTTCTGCAATAAAACCACCGCTACTGTATCAAATGAAGCAAAGGAAAAAATGAGGAAATCCTTTGAGTAATCAGGACTGATAAGCACATGTGCTTCAGTCAAGGCCCTTTTTATTTGATCAAAAGAATTTTTAGACTCGGAAGTCCATTTAACTTCATTCCCCTTCCTCAACATGGTTGTAATATATTTTACCATTTCAGCGAAATTAGAAACAAGCCTTCTCAGAAAATTAATTTTCCCCAAGAAAGACTGAACTTCTTTCCTAGATCTAGGGAGTGACAAGGTTTGGATAGCTTCTACCCTGCTGGGATCAATCCTCACTCCCTCAGCTGCTACTGTGTGCCCCAATAATTTTCCCCCCTGCATGGAAAATAGAGACTTTTTGGGATTTAGGGGGAGACCATACCTTCTACATTTCAAAAAGACCCTTTTCAAATGATTATAATTCTCTTTATTTGTAATATACCAGATATAAAATGTATGCAGAACAGAAATAAAATGCTAGTAATGGCAGAATAACAGCAATATAACCAGAACAATCACCACAATAACACTGAAATGATATAAGAATAACAACAGAAATAGCACTTTGAATCTAAAAGCAATGGTCACGGGCCTCTTTGAGAGGGAAACCTCTAGTTGAGCAAAGATCTATTACAATAATATCCAAGCTAGGGTTCTCATACCCTCGGCTCCTATTTATACTAAAAAGAAGCATCTAGAGGAAGATCCTTCTAAAAACAGAAGCTTCTATTAGGTCTTCTTACATCCGCCTTATTCTATTTTATTGAAAGGCCTTATTAATATTAACTTTATTACATCCGAATATATTTTTCTACCTATGTGCGGGTTAGGACCCTAACATGTCATCCTCCTTAAAAACAGCCTTGTCCTCAAGGCTTGAGATGAGGAAATTGTTGCAGAATGGTAGTTGGTTCCCAAGTGGTGTCTGTTGGAGTTGTATCTTTCCACTGTACTATCACTTCCTTGATAGTTCTATGACGTAGGCAACATTCACACTGGTCCAATACTACTTTTGGCTATAGCCAAATGGATCCTTCTTCAGCTAACTCTAGGAGGTTGGTTTGAATTTGGCACTTAGCTCCAATCACCTTCTTTAAGCATGAAACATGAAAAACAGGATGTAGCTTCGAATTGTTTGGCAAAGATAATTGATAGGCGACTTGTCCCACATACTTGAGTACGGTATAAGGACCATAAAATTTGGGCGCTAGCTTCTGACAATGCTCGGCCTTGAGGGAAGTTTTCTTGTAAGGTTGCAATCGAAGAAACACCTGGTCCCCTTATGCAAATTGACATTCAGAGCAACCTTGATTAGCTTGTTGCTTCATGTGATTCAGTGCCATGACCAAATTATCTTTGAGGGTACGAAGAATAGCCTCTCGAGCTGTAAGTGTTAGGTCAACCACCTGGACCTTCGAGGCACCCAGTAAGTATGAGAGAACTGAAGGTGGATTATGTCCATATACTACTTCAAAAGGAGTCATGAGTGTAGTTGTATGGTATGAAGTGTTGTACCACCATTCATCTAGGGGTAACCATTAAGCCCACTGATTTTTCTTTTCCGAGGAAAAACACCTCAAATATGTTTCCAAACACTTGTTGACAACTTCCGTTTGGCCATCATTCTGGGGATGATAAGCTGTGTTGAGATGCAATTCGGTGCCTTGTATCTTGAATAGTTCTTGTCAAAAATTGCTTGTGAAAGTTGGGTCGCGATCAGAAACAATAAAGTGGGGCATGCCATGTAGCTTAAAGACCTTATCCATGAAGATTTGAGCCACCGTGGATGCTGTAAACAGGTGTTGAAGGGTGCAGAAATGAGCATACTTGGAAAGGTGATCAACAACCACCATGATGACGGATTTATTTCCCGATTTGGGTAAGCCGGTAATAAAATCCATAGAGATATCCTTCCAAATAGCAGGTGGAATCGGGAGTGGTTGTAGTGTGCCCAGCAATTTGACTGTTTCTCCCTTGTGTTGACACACATCACATTCAGCTACAAACTTATGAATGTCCTGTTTCATACCATCCCAGAAAAAGGAACGTTTGACCCTGTCATAGGTTTTGGTGAACCTGGAGTGCCCTGCTGTGGGTGTAGCATGAAGCTCAGAAAGTACCGTGGATTTAAGATTTGATTGTTTACTTAAATACAAACAACCTTTGTATCGAAGTTCCTCGTGGAGCCAAGAGTACCCTGGGGAAGTTGGAGCCTTGGACTGCAATTGGTGGATCAACTGTGAACTTTTGGAATCTTGTAGCCATTCCTGGTGAACATCTTGGAGCCAATCTGGTACAATGAATGAAAGAGAAAAAAGGGATCCTTCATATTCATATTTTTGGGAAAGTGCATTTGTAACCACATTGTCTTTTCCTTTCTTATAAATGATCTCATAATCATATCCAAAGAGTTCAGTCACTCATTTTTGTTGTTCTGGGGAGGAAATGTGTTGTTCCAGAAAATACATGAGGCTTTGATGGTCTGTCTTAATTTGGAAACGTTGCCCCAATAGATAAGGATGCCATAGATCCACAGCATGCATAATAGCCAACATTTCCTTTTCATAGATGGATTTGCCCAAATTTCTTTCAGATAGTTGCTTGTTGGTAAAGGCCAAAGGTCGACCCTCTTGCATAAGGATAACACCAATTCCTTTCCCTGAGGCATCACATTCCAACACAAAGATCTTTGTGAAATCGGGAAGGGAAAGGACTGGAGTGGTTCACATGGCCATATTCAAGGTCTGAAAATCTTGAGAAGTGGTTGTAGTCCAATTGAAAGAGTTATTTTTTAGGAGAGCAATGAGAGGTGCTACAATCTTCCCATAATTCTCAACAAACTTGCGATAATACCCTATTAAGCATAGAAATCCACGCAAGCTCTTAAGAGTATTTGGGTGAGGCCAGTCTTGCATAGTTTCAATCTTTTTAGGATCCACCCTAACGCCATCTTTGCTAACCAGATGACCCAAGTATTCTACTTTTGAGGCGCCAAAATCACATTTAGACTATTTCAGGAAAAGTTGGTGCTGAGAGAGTAGATGGAGAACTCGATCCACATGAGCAAGATGGTCTGTCCAGGTTTTGCTATAGATGAGGATATCATCAAAGAAAACTAAGACAAAATGGTGAAGAAAAGGATGGAAGACATGATTCATGAGGCTTTGGAAGGTGGAGAGGGCAATACACAAGCCAAAGGGCATGACCAAAAACTCATAGTGGCCCTCATGAGTTCTAAAGGTAGTCTTGGGAATGTCTACCTCTTTCATGCATATCTGGTGGTAGCCCAAATGGAGATCCAGTTTAGTAAAGAATTGGGCGCCACTCAATTCATCCAGGAGGTCATCAATGACAGGAATGGGGAATTGTTCTTTGATGGTAAGTTTGTTGAGGGCACAGAAGTCAGGAAACATTTGCCAAGAACCTTCTTTCTTCAGGACCATGACCACAGGAGACGAGTAGGGGATCGTACTAGGGAGGATAATGCCTACATGAAAGAGTTCCTTAACCCTTTTCTCAATTTCATTTTTTGGGGAAAAGGGGTGACGATATGGATGGATATTGGGAGGAAGGATTCCGGGTACAAGGGGAATGGAATGATCATGAACACCATGGGAAGGAGGGAGGCCTTGGGGAGTGGAAAAGACCAATTGATGTTTAGAAAGGATGGCTTGGAAGTCTTGCGGTACCGAGGGTGACTCTGTTTCTTGTATGGCATGGAGTTGGGCGATAACACCAAAATGACCCTTTTTGAGAAGCTTTTCCATCCGATGGGAACTAATGATCTTAGGCGAACCAGCGATGCTGCCTTGGAACTTATATTAGTGGCCCTCCTGGTCAAATTTCTTGGTTAAGTCTTTAAAATCCATGAGAATGGGACCCAAAGTCCTTAGCCAGTCTGCACCCAACACAATGTCACAATCTCCCATGTCGATAGAAAACATATGGGAATGAGAGGAATGGTCACCTTCAGTATGTGGAGGTGAAGAAGAGGAAGGGTTATCTGTAGGGATATGTAGTTTGGTGCAGAGTGCCGAAAAGACTGATTCAAGTTGGGTGGTGAGGTCTTGTTTGATTTCCCCCATTGAGGATTGCATGGTTGTATTGATGGCGGCAACATTGGCACTGAGTTGTTTCACTTCTTGTTGGGTCTCAATGAGACCATATTGCAAGGTGTTGAAGCGAGATTCCAAGTCTTATCTACGAGTATGGGCCATGAGGATGAGGAAACTAAAAAGGGGCTAGCGGGGTAAAAAGTTTTGGCTGAAAAAATGATATGGATGAATATGATAAGGGCGAAGAGATGAATCCAATAGAATAGGTCTCAAATAATGGTGAAAAAATTTCTAGACTTTTTTTTTTTTTACAGAGTTATGCTTCGATCTGAATAATACTGTAGAGAGGAAATGCCCAAATTCTTAACCCAAAAAAAATGTGTATTTACTTGGCAACCTGAACACAGTTGCGCGGAAATAGATCTTGTCTGATTAATTTGTTTATGTTTATGTCCCCCGAGGGTTAGGTATTCAAGGGTTCTACAGACAAGGGTTTGGCATGTGCTATAGCTCTCTAATATACGTGCGAGGTCCAACAGTAGTACTCAGCCCAATATCTCAGGGCACTAACTAAGGAGGATAGACCGTACCCTTCGCCATACTACCCGACTACCCAGGTACTAGAGAGTATCTTCCTGAGTGTTGTTCTCAGTGACACTATAGCAGTCAGGTGACCGATCGATTTATCTAAAGAGGGCTTCAGGTAATCTAATCTGATCCGTACACAGGTGTTGTCTGATGCGCTACCACTCGAAGGGGTACCAACAAGGGTTACAAGGGTGGCCAATAGATGTGCTCTTAAGTACCACTTGTATTTCCTGCATGTATGAATCCCTCAACCGCAGGTTTATGTGCGTAGAGACAGATCTTTGTGGCTTAAAGACGCCAGAATACGTCTCTACCATAGAAAAAAAAAAATTAACCCACACTTTCTGCCGAGGAAAGTGCTCTGATACCACTTGTAATATACCAAATATAAAATGTATGAAGAACTGAAATAAAATGCTAGTAATGGCAGAATAACAGTAATATAACCAGAACATTCACCACAATAACACTGAAATGATATAAGAATAACAACAAAAATAGCACTTTGAATCTAAAAGCAATGTTCACGGGCCTCTTCAAGGGGGAAACCTCCAGTTGAGAAGAGCTCTATTACAATAATATCCAAGCTAGGGTTCTCATACCATCGACTCCTATTTATACTAAAGAGAAGCATCTAGAGGAAGATCCTTTTAGAAGAGGAAGATTCTATTAGGTCTTCTTACATCCGCCTTATTCTATTTTATTGAAAGGCCTTATTAATATTAACCTTTATTACATCTGAATATATTTTTCTACCTATGTGCGAGTTAGGACCCTAACATTATCAGATCGCGATAACATTGTTATGTCATCCAAATACATGACCACAAACTTATCTTTTTCTCCAATGAAGGTGATGTCCATAGCTCACTAAAAGGTTTCCCCTGCTTTCATCAATCCAAAGGGCATCTTAGCATACATGAATGTACCCCAAGGAGTAGTGAAGGTTGTCTTCTCTCTGTCCTCAGGCAAGACAAAAATCTGATTGTAGCCAGAAAATCCATCAATCATGGACATCCTAGATGCACCTGTCACCCTCTGTAATATGTGCTCCATCTTTGGCAAGGGGTAATTTTCCTTTTTAGAGCTTCTGTTCAGGTTCCGGAAATCGACACAAAGTCTAATTTCTCCACTCTTCTTCCTTACTGGAACTAGGTTGGCCACCCATTTAGAATATCTCAAAGGAACAATAATTTGGGCATCCAACAGCTTCTTTACCTCCCTCTCCATAATAGGCAGCAGCATAGGATTTATTTATCTCAATTTTTGCCTAAATGGTTTGGCCTCTTCCTTCAATGGGATATTATGCTCAATGATGCTTGTATCGTATGTTCTGAGATCCTCATATGTCCAAGCAAATACATCAGAAAAATATTTTAATATCTCAGCATATTCCGCCCTTTGTTCCCTTGACAGACTACTAAACAACTTGACATATTTTGGATCTTTCTCCATACCAATGTTGCATTCAGTTTCATCAGCATCATCAGTCGATCCTTTAACTTTCATTACCACATAATTTCTGTCAAACAGTCTTTCCAAAGGAACTAGTCCCTTCGGAATGTGATTGCTAGGCAACTGAACAATATGATGATTACCAATTTTATTCAAGAAAACATCAGTGTGAGGACTACTTTCAGAATCTTGATATTGATCAATATGTAGTGCAGAAAACTCATCAACAATATCAAGAAATCTTTTGATATCAAGATCATCCTCAAATACTTTTCAATTCTTGACATTGTCAGGTATAGAGGGTCTATATTTTACTTCTACATCATACTTGAGCTTTGGTGGCAAAGGGACTCTGAAATTGCTTGTTGAAACAGCCAGAGAATCAGCCATGATGTTTTATTCTCTTGGAATAAATGAAATGATGAAAGCTAGGAAAAACTGTCAATAAGGTCCCACACTTCATTTTTATAAGTTCTTAGTCTAAGGTGCTTAGCTTGATAAATATTTCTGATATGATTGACAATTAACTCAGCATCCCCAAATACTGAAATCTCTTCAATCCCCATATCGTTTTCAACCCTCAAACCTAAGATGAGAGCTTCATACTATTCTACATTATTGGTAGCTTCAAATTCTAACTTGTAGGAGAGAGTTATAGTCTCTTGAGTAGGTGAAACAAAAAACACTCCAGCACCAGCACCTTCCTTAGAAGAGGCTCCATCGAAGAAAATTTTCCACACATAAGTGATAGGAGGGGAATTTTCACAAAAAGTAATGGGCCGCTTTCTGATTTCCATAGGAGGTTCAGGGGCATCGGTGAGTTGCAGCAACTAGATCCCAAATCTGTGTCAAGAGAAAAGATAGGATAGTTTGTGGGGTTTTCCTCATCACTAATAATGTAGGCCAAATAATCTTCCCTGTAAATCCTTCTATGCTCACCCCCAAACACCGGAATGGTAGCATAGATGAGTTCCATCTGAAAAGTTCCCCCCGGTCGTTTTATCCAACATCTAGACAGAAGCATCCCAAACTTAGGGGGAACATCATCTACCACGATGTCCATGATCACGCTTTTCATCGGCAGTTGGAACAAAGATACGGCCAAGTATTTGATAAACCCAAGGAACTTCACCTTCCTGGAATCAAATGAATATATATCATGATAAGATTTTGTAATCTCTAGACCGAGCTCTTCCATGACAATCTTAGGCATAAGATTGTGAGATGCCCCTGAATCCATCAAACAGTTGTGCAGCACCTTGTCATGTATGTTCAGTGAAGTATATAATGGAGGGGATGAATCATCTCTATCTTCCACCAAAGGATCTAGGATGACTGCAGGCTTCTCATCTTGGAGGTTTACTGAGTCTGTGGAATGAGATGAAGGCTCGGGCTGCAACATTTTGGAGAGGCACCTTTTGAAGTCTTCATGCATGACCAGCTCTGAAATGGGTACAGGGATTCTAATTTTTTGTATTTCATGCTCAATATTAAAAGAGGAAATGGGATTTAGAGTTTCTCTAACTTCTAGGAAAGAAATTTTAACCACTGGTGAGGGGTTATGTGCTTTCTTACCTTTGTTTTTGTCTACTGCATCTTCAGCGGGCTTTTCTTCTCTGGTAGGCTACTTAAGAACATCAGGCATTCCTTATTTCTTCTTGGACCTGGGGTTATATCTGTTAGGGTTGATGTTGGCCTTGTCTCCTTTTCTCAACTCATTAAGTTGATTTTCCATGAGAGACTCCTCGTATCTAGATTGAGTCAAATGAGGAAATGAGGAGGTGTCCACAAGATAGTGGATTTAGGGATCAAGGTCTTCTTCCTCTCCTTCTTCATCGATAACAAGATTGTTTTGGAGAGGATCTTGGATTTTTTTATCATCTCTATCCATGCTTCTCTGATCTCTTGGAAGAATCTGAGGAGCATTGTTAGGCCTCCTGAAATTGCCTTTGTTATCAATATTTTGGGGATTTTTGTAGCTTTGTTTTCCTTCCTGTTCCAATATTTCCATTCTAGCAGAAAGTGATTTTAGTAACTTAGTTACTTCATCCATTCGAGGGGGGGAAGCAAAGGAACCAAAATTTGAACCTTCAGACCTACCTTTTCTTTGGTCTCTATCGACCTTACTCCTAATATTATCAAATACCAATATATTAGATTCTACTTCAATGGATACATCTTGCATATGAGCCAAGATAGATCTTCTTTCTCTTAATAGGAGGCAGAAATCAGGGTCAAAAGCACCAGAATAATTAATCTTTGCAGAGGTTTATGTAGGATTAACCTCAGTGGGAATTCTATTATAAATTATATTAAACCTCTTTGAGAAGTCAAAAATAGATTCCCCTTCCCCTTTCTTCAGTGATCCAAACCCCTTTCTATCACCCCAATTCTTTAAAAAAGCTTCATCAAGGGATTCAATCCCATCAATAGATCCAGGGGGCAAAGCCCTGAACCATTTCCTGGCCTCTCCATAAATGTTATGAACATAAATTATCATCCATACATATTCAATCACAATGTCATAATTGTCAGCATAACTATAGAAGGTTGCAAGGTGCTCCTCTGCAGTTATATCTCCCTCACCTGTGAACTTGGGCAATTGTTTAAGGTAGCCATCAGTTGGGAGAGCACTCAGAGGTTGAGGCTGAATAAAAGGGGCATACCTAGCAGCCACTATAGCATCCATTCTATTTATGGGGGGATTAGCACATGCCATTGGGATGTGAACTGGAGGGGAATTCGAAGGGGATGGAGTTTAGACAGGTGAAACTGGGGCAGTGCTTCTGGGAGATAAAGATAAGGGGCTTGAGGGAATAGAGGTTTCTCCTTCTGTAGTTGCAGCAACTCTAATAGGAGGAGGAGTAGTAAAGTATAGAGTACGAAGGTCTTCTAAGGTCTTGGGTCTAAACCACCTCACAAATTTGGGGGAGATAGGGGTGTCAAATCTCTCTCCTTCCAAACCAAGAATAGGAGGGGAGAAATCGACAAGAAAAATCCCAAAATTTAAATTTCTTGAAACTCCAACAGTTTGTATAATAGGAGAATCAGAAACAGCTACTAGATTTTGTAAAGAGGGATTATGCAAATTATCAGAAAAACTTGGTACAACAGTGGAGGTACCTTTTTGAGCGGTCTTTCCCTTTCTGATAATTTCCTCTGGGTTAGCTTCAGACGTTTCTAGAGGAAGCATTGGAGTGGACCTTGTGTGTCTACCTTTAGGAGACAAAACTGAAACAATGGAGTCACCAGCTGCAAGTTGAAATCTTTAAAGGTATTGATATCTGATGCACCTTCATAGTCAGAGTTTCTTTGTCATTCTATCTTAGGGAAATGTCTTCAATTCGTTCCCTGGCAACGGTGCCAGAAATGTTAGCACTAGAAGTCGCCTTCATATTGCGTTTAAAGTAAGCCCAGTACCCATCAGTTTATATGTCACAATGAATAATTTTAAAGGGGGTCGAATGGGTGCAGACTCAAGATAATATCGTTCTAACTCATAAAACTAGACCAGCATGCACAAGCAGGTGAGGTCTTGATTAAATTTTGTCAGTAAGTTGTAGTAAGGGTGAGAAGGAGGAAGAACTAGAGGGAAGAATGTATAGGTCTGCTATGGACATCTGGTCTTCCAACAGCTTAAGGAGGAACAACTCAGAAAATAAGATCCTCTTGGATTCAAAGTTTTAGAAAAGGATGAAGAATGTTACAACAGAACTACAATCGAACCTACATTACAATACGGCCATAAAAATACATGTGAATCTTTCAATCATGGACACTCCAGCATTATAGGTAAATAAGATGGAAAACAAGTTGACTTAGATCAAACCAGAAGTCTTAAATCATGTTACATAACCAGAAAACCAGAAGCTTCATCAAAAGTTTACAATACGGAAGCCTAGTTCAACCATCGACTTGGACAAAATATCAAAATGGCTCCTATATACTCAAAACAATTTGCCACTAACAGTAGAGGCGTGCTCAAGTCTTTTCATTTAAGGCTTTACGTCTGCATGTTCTCTAGCAGACTGCACAGGCAGTCTTCTGTCAGACGTAATCGTGTTTCAGAAGGGACCTGTAGAAGAGTTGACTTGATGACGATCCTTCTAGATTTCCATTTAAGGAGTGAGACGAAGTTGTTCCAACCTTCCTCACCTTCATTAATTGTCTTCATCGAGATCAGAATGGCCCAAGTCAACTCTACACCTGGAGAATGTGGTGGCCTCTCCCTACTCTTTGTCATCTGGAGCTTTGTTGGATGCTTTCCCAAATAGTCGACAGGTAGACGTGGATGAAGGTGAGGGGAGTTGGTGAGACAATAGTGTAGGCTTCACCGAATGAGTGATGTCCATGTGGAATGGTGTGGCGGCAGAGCGGTGATTGGGAGGCGTGGGTGCCAATACGTGGGAAGTTGAGGTGTAAAGGCACAAGGATGATGCAGTGAAGGGAGAGGATGTGGAAGTAGGGGGGAGAGGATGCAGTGGCAGAAGGAGAGACTCTGGTGGCAGGGTGAAGTGGGGACGACAACACAGGTGCAAGTGATATGGGAGACAAATGTTGGGAAGTGAGAGGCAGAAGTGAAAAGGGAGATGTGACAGTGAGAGAGGGACAGGAACGCGGGGATGTGAGTGGGGGACAGGTGTAAGCGGGATCAAGTGGTGGTATCGGGAGGCGGTAAGAGATTTAGCTGGAGGGAGGGGTAGTGGTAAGTGGTTTAGCGTGGGGGGGGGGTCGAGTTGACAAGGAGGCACCACGTTAGCTGAAAACCACTAACTCGGACCCCCCCCCCCCTCGTTAAAGGCAGAATATCGGGGGGGTTCTAATATGGGTTGTGCATCGTATATTTGAGCATGTATATTTTGGTCGTTGAGATTTACGCAATGCTTAGCACAATGCGCCAAGGATGCCTAGCCATCAAAAACTTAGGATAAGAACCAAAAGTGGGTTTTTAGCCTGCCTTCATGCATTTTTCCACCATAGGGCTAAAAACACACCGTTTATCAATAATATGTGCTAACAGGTATTTACTGGTTCTATCAATTTGGGGCACAAGCACCTGATTTGGTCCATAGTTACTTGGGATTATTCATTATGGGTCCACAACAGCCCAAATATGTTTTTTTTTATATTGACATGATCAAATGAATCAAATATTCCTTAACCCTTCCTAATCTCAAGGTGCTAAGTGAACCCCAACTTTCCTAGAGGTGACGTGATTCTGTCTCACAACTTGTGGAACAAAGAATTTATTTTAGGGGGGAAACCCATAGTATGACCTTGGACAATCCTAATATGTGGTCAAACTAGTGTGGGTTGACTTTTGTATACGAGTCTTTATCTCCAATGGTTAATTTTGCATTTACTTGTGCCTTAAGTTCATTCCCTTACCTATTTATATTATTCAATTCCTGTTTGTAAATATCTTGAATATATTTTATTTCCCTCTCCATATTTCACTATCTTGAATGTACACACTCTTATTGCCATAAAATATTTGATCCAACTTCCTAATTCATTTTCCAAGCTCTTAGGTTGCCTATACTTGTGTTATACACTGCCTCAATAGGGATGTCTTTCTATTTGTTTGGCTCCAACCTTGTAGGGTTGTTGTCTCATCCTATGAAATCTCAAAAGGTTTAGTCTTCTCATACCTTGGATGATTCAACCTTACAACCTTGAGAGAGGTTCCAATGCAGCTAGGGAAAGGGAGGTATCAAACCCTTATGAATCCACCTTGGTTCACCATTCATTATTTTCCTTGCTATATCATTTATGTTGTAGATCTAGTTGTATTATCACTTTTTATTGGAGATCGGTGCAATTATATTTTGCAAGAGGATTGAGCTCACTGTAGAGGTTCATTTAAGAGGTGGAACACTCTCTTAAATCCTTTTCATAACATTGATATTCATCCCAAGAAGCTTCAACACCTACAACAATGTTAATTTGGCTTATGTATTTCCTTTTCTCCTCTCTTTCATTTCCATCACTTAGTTCAATTAGATCACCAAAGGAGACTTGGGAATTAACCCTAAGTTAGTTTTGTTGATTTGTTTTTAATTTATTGCAAGAAACCCTAATTGAAGTACCATAATTAACCTATATCCCTAGATAACTGATTAATATTAAAAACAAAACTAATCTAAATTCTTTCTTCCCTTGTCCTTTCTTCCTCTCTCCTAGGGTTTCTTTGTTTTTCCCTAAAATTGAGTGGTGACTCCCCTCTCTCCTTCATCCTTGTTGTTGGTGTTTGCAATAGGGTGGTTCCCCATCCCTACTCTCATGCTACACTCCTTGTTAAGAACTAATGACTTGTTTGACCAAATGAGAGGAGAACAATTCTTCTCCAAGATTGACTTAAGGTCAGAATATCACCAAGTCTAATTAGAGGATGAGGATATTTAGAAGATAGCATTTAGGAGATTATATTGACATTATGAATGAAGTCCTTTATGTTGGCTTGATTAATGCACTAGCAACCTTTATGTGAATAATGAACAATGTATTCTACAAGGCCCTAAACAAGTTTGTACTCGTGCTCATTGATTATATTTTGATCTATTTCATATATGAGGAACATGAGGAATACTTGTGATTAGTTATAGAGGTGTTGAGAGCACAAACTTATGCACAGTTAAACAAGTATGTTTTCTATCAAAGACAATTTCAGTTTTTGGGTCACATTATTTTGGAGAAAGGAAGATCAATGAATCTAGAGAAGATTGAAGTAATTATGGGATGACCTAATCTAATCAATGTTTTAGACATAGGATCATTTATGGGGAAAATGACATATTATAAGAGATTCATAAAAGGATTCTCCAAGAATTTACTGTCCTATCACATCCCTTCAAATGAAAGGGAAGGATTTTAAAAGGACAGGGGCAAATCCCTTCAACGCGTCAATGAGGAGAAGATTCTGGTGGAGGAGATTTGGAGGTAGATTAGGGAAAACCCAATATGCCTAGAAACACTCTTTGTCCCAAGAAAAGATGTCTTCTAGGCTATATAATCCGATTTGGGAAAGCCATTCCAAAAGCTCTCCTAAATCTCCTGCGTTTTCAAGCGGCGGATTGCCCATAATGCTATATGTCTAGAGCAGGGTTATTTTTCCATTCCCAAGGACTCTGAATAACTATTGTTTAAATAATTCAATTCCTTTTCTGTAGAGATTACATAACCGGGTGCCTTTGGGGGCGTTATCAGACTGAAGGTTTCTCAGGGAAACTCCTTTGAGGTATTTCTTCCGAAGGAGCAAACTTACAGGGTGGCTTCTGTTGGAGTACATTTGCCATAATATTTTTCCTCCTAAGGTGATGTTGGCCAGATCGGGGTCTCTTACTTGAAGGAATCCTTCTTGCTTAGTTCGTTTTACCAAGTCCCAGCTAACAAGATGAAATTTTATCTGATTTCCTTTGCCTCCATGCCATAGGAAGTCTCTGATCATCTTTGAGACCTGCTCAGTGATCACCTTTGGAGCAAGGAGAAAATATGCCTGATAGATAGTGAGGGAAGATAGGAATGATTTGATGAGAATCATCTTGCCAGCGTTATTCAGCCATTGTCCTCCCCAAGCTACTATCTTAGATTTATTTTTGCTAATAACTTCCATCCAGAGCGAAGATCTGTTAGCTCCCATCGTTAGAGGAAGGCCTAGGTACTTGATTTTATCCCAGGAAACAAATCCAAGGAATCCCAAGAGATGGGAAATTCTAAGGATGGTTTTCTCCTCTGTGTTCCATCCATAGACATCACTCTTTCTTTTGTTAACCAGTGCTCCTGAAATGCAGCAGAAGTTTTGAATAATCTCATTGAACTCCCTTGCAATTCGAAGGGAAGCTCCTCCCAGGAGAAGGGAATCATCAACAAACAAAGCATGGTTGATTGCCTCTGTTCCTTTTGTCGGGCGGATGCCCGGAATAGTCCCATCATTCCTTTCATCTATCAACTTCCTGCTCAAGGAGTCTTCCATCAAAATATACAAAAAGGGGGATAGCAGGAAACCTTGCCTTATCCCTCTTTTTGCTTGAAAGTAGTTAGCAAGCCGACCATTTACTAGAGGTGCAATCAAGGGATTTTCAATGCAGGCTTTGATCATATTTACAAATTCTAGGCTAATTCCATAGGCGAGTAGCACTTTGTACAAAAAGGACTGCTTGACCCGATCAAATGCATTGGCCATGTACAGCTTTATAAGAATTCCCTGCTCTTTCCTCTAAGAGGTTGAGTGAATTTCTTCTTGGATGAGAATCACATTATCTAGGATATGCCTCCCTTTGACAAAGCCCCCTTGGGTGGGGGATATTAGTTGTCCCAGAAGAGGTTTTAGTCTGTTAGCCAGCAGCTTCAAAAGGATTTTGTAGGAGGAATTGTAAAGCGAGATAGGTCTAAACCTATCAAAAGAGGCCAGATTCACTTCTTTAGGGATTAAAGCAAGAAAAGTGGAGTTAGTGTTGCCTCCCATTTGGCCTTTTGCTGGAAATATTTAACCATTCTCAATAAGTATGTCTTGATAATTATCTAGCAAGCTTTATAGAAATGTATGGAAAAGTCGTCAGGGCCAGGAGCTTTGTCGAACTACCTTGTTTATTTCCTCCTCGGAAAAAGGTTTCAAGAGGCTTGCGTTGATCTCGTTGTTGACTAGATGAGGCATATGGGAAAGGAAATCGATGGAGAGATCCTCATTTTCTGTCCCATCCTCTAAGAAGAGATTCTAGAAATGATTTTTTGTTGCTGCCTTGATTTGGGCATAACCTTTGTGGACTGTCCCATATATTAAAGTTATTTTGAAGATATAGTTTCGGGAAAGATGAGCTCAAAACTGCCTATGGAAGAAGGTCGTATTACGGTCACCGGCTACCAACCATAGGCTCAAGGACTTTAGTTTCCAGTACTCCTCTTCATGTCTGTAAGCTCTGTAAGTGGTGAACTGGGTAGCTTGTTCCTTCTCCAAATCTGTGTGGTTATGTCCTGGCTTTCCATTTCCTATTGAAGATCTACTAACTGATAGACAGCAACTTTTCTTTTGGTAGAGTAGGGGTTGGAGGGAGCTTTGACCCAATCTTTTAGAGATGATTTTTTTGTTTTTTATATTTTCTCCGAAACAAATCTTGGAGAGTCGGTGACTGGAGTAGACCAGGCTTTGGTTACTACCTCCATGAACCCTTCATGTTCGATCCATTAGGGATTGAATTTAAAAGGAATGGGACCTAAGTCTTCTTCCCCATCCAACTGAAAGAGGATGGGCTTGTGATCCGAGGTAAACTTTGGGAGGATTTTGGTGGACAGTAATTTATTTTCCAGCAAGAGGGTGCTTTGCACTAGGAACCTGTCAAGCCTAGCAGAAATGTGTGCAGCCCCTATTCTATTGTTTGTCCACGTGTAAAGGCCCTTCTTGGGTTTAAGGTCTAGAAGGTCCCACTATTGTATCATGTCCTCTACAAGGGGGATCACTTGGTCCCTGCTAATGATACCCCCTCTTTTTTCTTTTGAATCTAACACAATATTTAAGTCCCCTGCTACTATGATGTTCTTGGGAGAATAGGCTTCTACAAAATCAAGTAGAGTTTGCCAACAATATTTTTTATCAACATAATGGACTGGAAAATAAACATTGAATAGTTAAATTGTAATCTTACTTGTTTTATGGAGGAGTTCAGTATATATCCAATGTTGTGTCTCAAAGGAGCTTTCCAGCTGAAATAGATCTTCAATCCAGACCGTGGCAAGCCCTCCATAAGTACCCCTTTCACTTATTGCCTTTCCCTCTTTTCTTTTTCATTTCATTCATCTTAGATAGAGAAGGACTTCTCCTTCTATTTTTGTCTCTTGGAGCATGAGGATCTCTGGTGATTCTGCCTTCAATAGATCTTTCACTGCTTCGATTTTCAAGGGATTCCCCAAGCCTCTACAGTTCCAAGAGACTATATGCATTATTTACTAGGATGGGAAGAAGAGGGGCCTCCCTTAGGTGGCCTTGCTCTATTGTTTCTTCCAATGGACATTTCGAGCGTGGATTGGATTCCCTGCATTTTATGCCTCTCCACTTCTTCCTCTCTTGCTTCTTTGAGGGATTTCCTTCCTGCTTTTCTCAATGGCCTTTAGAAGGTTTCCTCGTCTGATGAGCCTAATATCTCTGAGGGTTTCTTCCTTTTCATGTCCATGTATGAGGGTGAAGTGGAGCCTTCTACTTGGTTAATTGTTGGAGTGGGGGGGTTATTTTCATTGTTTCCTTCAGTTGCTGAGAGAGGGGCTTGCTGATCCACTTTCTGAGTTATCACTGGAGGGTATTCCTAAGAGCTGAGAGGATCAAAAGGATTCAAGGATGGATCTATCCGATGAGTAGTTTTGGTCCCATCCACTTGAGACTGCTCCGAACTGGGCACAGTGGAACCTGCAGGGGTCCCTTTCAAACGGGGTTTATAGTGCTGCTTTGTGGGATCTTGCTTCTGCACCTTCATCCATTTCTCCCCTTTCGACTTTTTTTCTTCCTCCTTAGCCTTCTTTTTACATTTTCTTGCGAAATTCCCATAGTCGTGGAAATACCTGCACTTAAAAGGCAGTTGCTCGTAGTCCAGTTCTTGCACATGTGTCCAGTCTGCCATTGTTATCTTGATGGCCTCTGGGAGCCCTATTTTCGGGTCCACCTCCACGCAAATACATGCACAGGAGTATTGGTCCTTCCTTTCTGCTCTGTTAATGTATTTACCTAGAGCATTTCCAATAGCCTCTAAGGATTTTGGGATCCAACAATGTAGTGGCGGGTGGGGAAGACGCACCCAGACTGGGATTGCTGAAGGCACATCCTGAGCTAGATCAAAATCCGACGTCCACTAGTTCAGATAGAGCCCCTAGGGTCCCATAAAATATGGGTCATTTATAAATATTAATTTTTTGTATTCAGCATTATCAAATAAGAACACATAGTATCATTTCCCGACGAAACGGCTCTTAATACCTTCCTAGACCAATGGTCTCTAGTTCCTCTAGATCTAGGATTCAATGGCTTTTGGAGAAGGCCAAAATCCTGTAAATTGACCTATCAGGATTCTTGCAGCTAAGTTTAAAGTAGCTCGACAAGGCTCATCAACTGGGAGGGAAACTGATGGGATGGAGTCCAACTTTGTCACGAATTTTTCTTGGGTAGTTCAGGCTGGGCGTCTGCTACAAACCTCAATCATCTTTTTGAAGGCCAAGAGATCAAGGGGGAGGGGAGGGGGAGGCTCAAATCCCCCTCCAGAAGCCATGGCGGTGGGAAGAAGACGTCGAGGGTGGCTCGCTCAGGGCTGCGCGCGATCAGGGTTCATGGACCTTCCATACTTTTTAGTATGTGGTGATTTTTCTACAACTTTATGTTTGGAATTTCAATATGTCAAAATAGAACATAAACATCCAATGAGTATTGTAACCTTTGCCACTTTTGGAATGGAAATGGGAAGTAGTCGTGATGGATTATATCCTTAGTCTACCTAAGATAATAAGACAACATGATTCCATCATGGTGGTGGTAGATAAGTTAATAAAAGGTGCACACTTATTTATAATCCAATATACTCATAAGGCAATGAACATGATAGATATTTATGAAGGAAACAATCAAGTTGCACGATGTGCCCAAGGGATTTGTTTTAGATCGAGACACAAAGTTCATATTGAATTTCTAGAAGAGTTTACTCTAGGTGCTAGGCATAGGAATAAAATTAAGCATAACATATCATCTACATATGGATGGACAAAAAAAAGAGTAAATCGTATTATTGAAAACGTGTTACAAATGTATGTGATAGACAAGATATCCAAGTGTGAAGAGTACTTACATTTAGTAGAGTTTGTTTATAATAATCGCCATCATGCATCATTGAGGATAAGTCATTTGAAGCTTTAAATGGTGGAAAATGCAACCCTCGAGTAAGTTGGGACCATCTAGCAAAGAGTTACACTTCGAACGAAATTGAGGAACGAGTTGCCAAAATTAAGGAGATTATGAAATCGATCTGGAATAAGGAAGAAGAGTTATACAAAAATGAAGAATAGGCATAAGTGTTATACAAAAATAAGTATATTCACATAGTTCAATGTTGGGAATCATATGTTTCTAAGGGTGAAGCCAATGAAAATTTGTTTGAATTCAGGAACTTGTGCCAAGCTAGCACCTAAATACCATGGGCCATTCAAAGTCCTACATAAAATAGGAACAATAGACTTGCATTGCACGCTAACAATGGAGCACATACTATTTTCATGATAATTTGCTTAAGAGACATGCATTATCCTAACCATGTGTTTGATTGTGTGTTGATTTTGAGGGTACTAGATGAATAGTTTTGAACCAAGCCCTTATGCATTCTCAACAAGGAGGTAACCGTGCATCAATGTTAATTGATCAACAAATTACATGTCCAATGGAAAAATTATAGATTGCATGAAGCAAGTTTCGAGAGTTCCCTGATGAAGGAACATCCATCTTTGTTATAATTTTGAGGGTTGCACCAAGGTCAATGTTATTTGAAGGAAGAAGGTCGAAATGTAATCCCATGTTCTAAACCCATATGTTATACATAATCAAACATATAGATAATTTGCATATGCAGATATTTTGGTTAGATATCAAGCCATGGAAATTTTGGTTGGATATCCAAGAATGTGAGATATGTATGGAAATACCCATTGATGCATATGTGTATATATTTTGTGCAAACTAGTACACATATTTTGTGCAAACTAGTAATGAGGAGCCCAAAGACAATGCCCTATTAGAGAATGATTAGACATTTGTTTATATTTCCTAAATTTGAACATGAAAATGTCACCATGATGTAAGCACATAAAATATGTTAGTATAAAAATATTTTATAGAATGTCTTCCTTGTAGCAAATGATGGGGAAGCTATGATGTGGTGAGGGGAGGGGTCAAAAAGTGTTCATGTCAAGTATTTTTGGATGAATTTTTCACCCAAGATTAATGTAGCTAGAGAAAAAGTAAGTGTGTGTGTGTGTGTGTGTGTGTGTGTGTGTGTGTGTGTATCATTTTTGTGACTTTAAATTGCTCTTTTGTTGAAATTTTAAAACTGTCATGTTGTTTATGAACCTTAGGAGTCTCACTCACACTATATATATATATATATATATATATATATATATATATATATATAACATTTTTGTGACTTTAAATTGCTCTTTTATTGAAATTTTACCACTATCATGTTGTTTATGAACCTTAGGAGTCTCACTCACACAAGGATGAAGTTGGGTGTTATGAACACAAGCCTAAGAGACATGTTGTTGTTAATATGATATCCCATGTTAAGTCTCAATCATTGTGCACCATTATACGACTTAAATCTACCCGACAAGAAGTATGATCTCTAGATTACTTGATGAACAAGCTACATGAACATGGCCCTTATTAGAAATTAAGCTTAGACAGGATCTTCGTGTCACTTAATTGTAGTTAGCTATCAAGGGTTCCTCATGCAGTAAGAGGTATCACTATGGAATGGCTAAGCCAATGTGAGTGTTAGCAATGAGATGTTCTTACAATGAGTGGGAATTTGTAGTGGTGTACATGAATATGCATCAATTCAGTGAATGTTTGGATTAATGGCATATGCTATTGTTTGGGTTGGATTGCATGGCATTGTTAAGGTGTGTTTTGAGAGGGGGGGGGGAAGTAGACATATGTTGACCCTCGTCGCTTTATAGCCTAGATTGAGGATGATATCCACAATGGATTCCCACAACATAATGGTGAATTGCGCCCACAAAACCACTTCATATGTACAAACTTTTATGAAAACAAGTATAATTTTATTGTGTTGTGCTAATATTTGTATGTTGAGTGTATGTGGTCATTTATAATCCCTTGAAGGGGGTTACTTTTCTAACGATGTTTATGTGCAAGTTATTTATATATTGTATGTGTGTATATTCATTTGAGAAGTGTTAGTCCCAGGGATTGAATTATTGAAAGCTTCCTGTAGAAAGTTCGGGGTTGAGTTGGTGCCTCACTAGAAAATGAAGGCAATTCAATATGTTTTAAATTGTTGCCAAAATAATTGCTCTTATATTTGTATTATGAATGTTAGATTTTTTCTTGACTAAGCTAAACTAATTTGTGGTGGCATAAACTAAGATGGTGTATGAATAAATATGTAATGTAATTTGTGAGATTGTGGTTGCGCTAATTTTGGTAGTGTACTCCATCGCGGATTAATACATCCTTACATCATTGAACAATGATTTTATTTTGGTGGTGAAGTTTGGGAATAAATTGTAGCTTCACTTATTAAGCACCCACATTCTAATCATGACTTCCACTTTACAATAGCTTCTTGTGAATTAATATCATCTTAAACCAAATAGAGCTATTAATTTAAGATCCTTGAGAGAAGTCTTATTAAAAGGCTAGTGAATTGAAGGCATGG
>ML811098.1:19993-62564 GCA_009831015.1 Picea engelmannii | reverse complement strand
ATGATGCTGCTGATGAAGAAAACTTCTGATGACTCGTAAATGTGCTAGACAATTGTTCAAGATGATATTGACGATACTGTCCTCGAGATGCCACCGATGATGCAGACCTCTCTCGCCTGATGCTGATGAAGACTGATGAAGAAAACCCTTCTTGTTAAGGGGGAGTGTTGAAATAATGTAACTACGAAGAGCATTCTTATTATTTTGTTATTGGATTAAATCCTCATTGTGGATTAATCATGTCATTATTATTATTTTTATTATTAGATTAATTCCCATTGAGGATTAATCAAGTCGGTAATTGTATAAGGACCAAATCCCCTTTTGCGGATTGGTCATCGGACAATTACAATGTGCAAAATAAGAAGTCGGCCCCAGCAGTCATAATGAAAGGGCCAGATTTAATTAAAGATGGATTTACCCACCCAGTGTGAGAGGTCGGCCCTGCCAGATGGTGACTCTTCACACGTGCCAGATTGATATAAATAAGAGGCTAGCGCCTCACTTCTAACACACACTTCACTTGCTCATCCTCTTATGAGGCAAGCTGCAATTCAAGTTGGAGAGAGGAGAAGAAGGGTTGCGCATCTCTTGGAGGAGGACTTTTTGTATTGGTTGAGTTATCTCTTGAACTTTGTATAAGCTATTTATGATAAGGAAGTTTTTGTTGGGTTTTCTTCCCCTAGAGGGTTTCCCAAGATAAATGTTGTCTCTTGTGGATGTGTATTTCTCAGTGATCTTGTTCTTACTATGCTCTTATCTTATGAAATGCAAAGAACTATAATAATGGCATAAAACATTAGCACTCATGAGAAGAGAGGTTGAAGGCCCAGATATTGATTGCAGCTACTAAGAAAAAGAAGAATAAAGAAAGAATAATGCTAAAGAAAGAAAGAAATAATAGCAAAGGACTCTCAAAAGCCAGTCCAAATTTGAGCTCTACCCTTTATGCGCTCACCCCATCCCCAAAGCAGTGATGATATAGCTTGAAATCTTATAAAGGGGACTTGCAAATATGATAAAAGAACTACTAAAAAGGTAGATTAAGGGGTTTGGAAAAACATAGTGCTTAGAAAGTGGTAACTTGAGAGCAAGTGCACCCTCCACAAAGGAGTTCATAGAAATGGACTCAATGACACCATAAGTCGTGAAGTAACCTCGATCCATATCATTATCACACTTACTCTTGAAGAGTTTTTTTCTTTCACCTAGGACACATCCCTCTACTTGTGTTTTTTTTTCATTATTTTGGTTGGCACACCTAATAAGCTCAGATGAAGGCCCTCTCATATTCAAACTTGCCAACTTACATAAAGTCTTGAGCTAGTGTGAAATTTGAAGGGGATACTTGATGTGAATTATTCATATGGCTTATATCTTAAGTAACAGTGTACTTTGCATTATTCAAGGACTAGTATGTCTTATGAACATTAGTTTTACTTGATTTCATATTTTGTTTTGACTTGGATGCCCCTAACATAGTTCTTTGAAGGGTGCCCCAGGCTTTCACTCAGGACATTATGCCTTTATTGTAGAATATGGCACGTGTGATGGGGAGCATTAAGTCACTCTCTGAACCATTGGCTCTCACATCTTCTGAACCATGGACGACGGACGAATAGGCCTGATTTTGATAGATATGGTCATGGTGGCATAGAGATGGAAAGGAAGCCCACACCCTGGGCCTACACCCCATAGACTATCAGGTATTGGATGGAGGGCATTGCATAGGAAAATGATTGGAGGACACACAAAGACGATATATAGCCTTCTTCCCTTTGGACACCATTCCTTGCACCTTGGACGTTGGACATTTAGATGATGACATCATGCTAGGGTTTTGATAGAGATTATGGGGTTTATTGCCACCTAGGTGCCAGTGATGACTTGAGATGTGYGATTGCATTATTCCACCAAGCTTGCACCTCAAACGATGACACGTGGCCTTGGAGGCCCTCCTAGCCCATTGGAGGCACGATGTCACCACATGTGACCATTATCATATTATTTTCATGATTTTGACATGTGTAGAGGATCACTTGAGGGGTCGACCCCACTTGTAGACATGACTTTTCACTTTTTGGACTATTGGAACACTAGGATTTCCCTTTATAAGTCTAATGCTCCATTCATTTTTTCATCATCACTTTCACCTCTCAAACTTGTGGGAGAGCTAGAAAAGTTCACTCTACTCTTTTCTTGTCTCTTGGATCTCATGCACACCTCTTGGAGGAGGATCTTTGGGGATACTTTTGCTTTCTTGGATGATGTGTTACTACAACTAGAGTTTTTCTTTGCCTCACAACTTGGATAAGTAATTGTTGTAATTTCGTGTCATTGTTAATGTTCTAAAGTGATAATTACTATCTTGTTGCATGTTACTTTGTTTTGGTGAAACCCTAGGGAGAAGACATAAGTCTTTCTCTCTTTCATATGCTTTGTTTGTCCAAGTTTTGTGAAAGCATTCTCTTGCTAGTATTAAGGACCTAAGGCCCGAGAGGCTTTGCACCTTAGGGCTTAAACCTCATTCTTCTTTATCATCTAGTTCAATCTTCAAAGTGTTTTGCATGTTTGACTCCATAAGCCCTAAAAGACAACAACACTAGTCTAGGGCTCTTTTTGTGGTTAACATTACACTTAGAATTAACCTTCTCTCTCTCAAAGTGATTTTACTAACTTCTCTAACTCTTACCTTGGCAAGCTTATGATATTTATTGTTGTTATAAAAGTTTGCTACAGCCACAGGGGTTTACTTTAATTGTTGCATACATACTTGGAAAAGTGGCTTAAGATACTCAGAATTGAGATCTAGCTATTGGATATTATTGTACATGTTGAAGGCTTGTTTTATATACTAAATTGCTACATTTATGAGTATTTTTTCTTGTTGCAAAACACTGATTGTTGTTATACATTGTTTTACTGTTGTAATTTGCAACGACAATTAGATTTATTGTTTATCTAGTGTCTAAGAGGTCATTTATGAGCTATACAAATTGGTAATTGTCCATTTTATGCTTCAAATTGTTTATTGTATCATACAAGTGAAACAATTACCTCATTACCTTTCTTACCTCTCCTAGACCTAGACCTTACACTTAGGTGTGACCAAGATAGGGGGTGGTAGGCTTGGCTAATGTTGCTATTTGATCCTTTGAGGTCACCTGGGAAACCTCCCTTGTGGTGGACCTTCTTCCATCACTAAAACGAGGAAGGTCTCTACTTAGGTGACAATGGTAGAAACTTCCAATTGTTACACAAGATTGGACTCTTGTGTACAGCTTTGCACAAGTACAAATCATGTGATAACACTAGTCATAATTAGTGTAGCAAAAATTGACAAGCTCAAGTAGTTAGTTGATTTTCTTCCAAAGCTCAAGTAGTGGAAGACCATTACTATAACTATCTTCCATTAAAAAAGTAATTAAGAGTAATCAATGTATGGGCGATGAAGATCAGTTTGAACACACAGATATGAAGGTCAAGGAGTCCCAATTGACCTCCCAAAAATGAGCCTAACTTACCCAAAGAAACAAGCTTCAACTAGAAGTTGACATCATCTGAAACTTGATAGCGGATAATAGCAACCATAGTTGAAATTTTCAGCTATGTATGTACAATGGTTGTGGTCTTTGTCATAAAAAAAAGTAATTTTTTTAAAGGTTTTAATAAGCCTAACTTACCCAAAGAAACAAACTTCAACTGAAGGTGACATCATCTCAGACTTAATATCTAATAATAACCATAGTTGAAATTTCCACTGCTGTATGCACATGTAGTCTTTTTACACAACATTTTCTTATATTTGTAGTTCAAAAAGTTGGTATTCAAAAGGACATAGATTTGTTGAGAAAAACACATTTATAAAAATATTACATATTTAAAAACATTGTTTACATACATAAAAATATACTTTACGTGAATACTTGTAGATTATGAAACCATCTGCATTGTATGTTTCTAGCGTGCACTAAAAACATTGTGCTAGCGTATAGAAAACTACTTTACATAAATACTTATAAATTGTGAAACCAAATACGTTGTGAGTTTCTAGCCTTGCATTTAGGGTAGAACATCAAATTATGACCTTAACAGTAGTAGCTCAACATGAAAAAAGAACGATGAGTGAAATAAATATGGGGATGCCCATAAAAGAGCATTTATCTTCAAAGCACAACACAAAATCATGTCTTAGAAATGGGGAACAGAGAAAAGGCAATCAGAAATCAATCCTAGTCGTGTCTTAGAAGTGGAGGACGGAGAAAAGGCGATAAGAAATCCTAGTGCCTTCAGAAGTCAAAGCATGGATAATCGAACCATGTCGAACGTTTTTTAGCACAAATAAAAATCTAGAGATTTCAATTGCAATTGGATCTTCAAGGCATACCATAGAAGTCAATATGACGTATCTACAAATTATGAATGTAAATAAGGCATCAAAGGTAGAGCTTTTAGTCAAGTGAAAGCATTTTAAAGCAGGGCAATAACTCAACAACCTTAGGTGCTAGAAACGAATGGAGGCTGATCTCACTATTATTGAACTAGCATGCCCCTCAGTCGATTGTTTTGCAATGACGAGAAGTTAGGTTTTTATGCGAAGCATGCCCCTCAGACATGCCATAGAAGCATTTCGCAGCATGATCAAGAATGCCCGATTTATGCGAAGACCATCATGAACCTCCTAAGGTTGTCACTTGGTCAATTTTTCATATAAGGTTATCAAGGTTGCAGAGTCCAATTTTTTAATAAAGTTAATGTTTGTAGTTCTAAACATCTGTTAGCCCTACTTTGAGGACGATGCAAGCACTCAAGATGGTGGAAGATGTTGGATGGGTGCCTAGCTAAGTAAACCAACCTATCTATCAAATTGGCTTGTTAGTCACGCTAACCTGTCAACTTGGCTTGTTAATCTGTTTTGTCGACCTATCTGCGGTGCCAATTTATAGTTGTTTTTATAACGACAAGATAAAACATAACTATATTATGCACATATATGGCAGAGAAGAATTCCCATGTTACTGTAACTTCGATACATCTTTAATACTAGTGTGAACAAATGCTTTCACTGCAATATCACTTAAACGTAATTCAATAGGTTCTTGCCAATAGACCACAGTGACTGCAATCATGGCTTGAATAGTGTAGAGTTAAGAAACTTGCATCTTGACATTATATTATTCAAATATCATATAGCATTCCTTCTGTAACTTTATGAATAGCACCCAAGCAGGAATGAATATCTAAGAAGGGATATCGAGAAGATATATATATCGGCAATCATGGTGTGCAAGATAGTTCTAAAATATTTGATTTATTAGAAGAAACATCTATTTCTTATATATGTTTCTTCTAATAAATCAAATATTTTAGAACTATCTTGCACACCGTGATTGCCTATATTTGTAATGCAACGAGATGATCTACTATTGCATTATATCAATATTGGAAAGCCAGTTCTAGTACCTTCAAAATATGCATCTAATAAAAAAACATCAAGAAATTGTTTGATTCTCGTAGAAAAGAAAAAGGAGACTTGCATCTGTAAATCATTAGAATCTCTATGACTAACTTCAAAAAGAAGTAATACTTACATCTCTCCAATGCAATTCCATCAAGCAATAAGTAGGTCCTTCAAACTTGTGACTAGGAAACTAACCTACTGTAATAGCAATGCATTTATGCAACATGCACTCGAGAACAAAGGAAATGAGTGATAAACCAAAGTTGTTCTTTTCTTTTTCCTTTACAAATGTGAAGCATTTGATCTTCCAAATCATTAATCAGTCTATTCTTCCAAATCACTAGTCAGTCTATCAAAATTTATTTTAAACAATCTAGGGACTGCATGTATGGCAAGCAGATTAATGCTCAGAACATTTATTCCATCACACTTCGAAATCTGTAGTTTTATGTGAGATATCTTATAAATTCGGCAGCAGTGGCTATGGCTCCTCCTGTAATGGCATCCTTTATCATCTTGTCTCTGGTGTATTTATTATCACCGAAGGACATGGCAGCTCCAGTCACAGCACCACTTATTAAAGCATTCTTCTGCATAAACCATAAAACAGAATCTTAAGTTTATGTGCATATCAACTGAAAAATAAACCTATAGTTCACACAAAAATGGATTATATATCTTACATACAAGAGATGAGTGTAACCAAAAATAAGCTTGCAGTCCATAGCATTAACAGATTGTTCATAATGGCAAATAAAAGCCTCCCAATCTTCATTAGGCTCCATAACGTCCAAAGTTATAACTCCAAGGGACCGTTTTTGGGTTCATCTATAGTGTTTAATCATGGTAATAGATACCAACAAATCCACATAATGAGTACTTAGACCACAAATTCACTACTACTACACCAAAATTGTGGTCTGTACAATTACACAAGAAATGACTCAATGAGATTTTGAGGGATTTTGTAACAATCATTGGCCAGCAATTTTCAATCATAACTATTAGCATCATACTATATTGATATTAAAAAGAGGTTTGATCAATACTTTGGTGTGTTGCATCTATCTGACCATGCAGACTGCAAGTCAAGTAATATAAGCATCCAGGGAATCTTTATGCATCCATTAGAAATGATGGGAGGTTGGAGCTGAGCAATATCAGCGTAACTTTATGATTACAATCAATCCCGTTGCAATGACTATTTGCAAATATTTGTAAGTTACCCTTTTCTTTGCAATTATCAACAATTCTGAATTTGATAGTTTGATCATCATTTTTGGATCAGAGACAGGATCCCCATGATTTACACTTTTACCTAGATAATGAATCTGCAGAAGTACTAAGAATAGGCAACGCGTGGGACATTTGTGCAGCCCTTTGCATGGATGAACTTTAATTGGGGATTTTTCTAAAGAAGCGAAAAAACAGATCTCATAAAAAGGTGTGTTGTTTGCAGTTCATGTCAATCGGTTTGGCTAGCAGCACTGGGTTGAATTTTATGTAGCTATTTGTTGAGTACATGGTAACCCAGAGATTTGGGACTCCTAGTAACAAGAGATTCAGGACTCCTAGTAACAAGATGCCTAAGATTGGTTACATCACATCCTAGTTCCACACTGCATATGATTGGTTTCAACGTGTAACTAATCCTCACTTGGGCCAAACTACAGAATATTTTCAAATGCTTTTCTTCTACTGTCATTTGCCCAGGTGTTACACTGATGCACTCACCCCTTCTGCACCATGTGTTTTGCTGCATCTTCTATTGTAGGCACAATCATTGCCACACAGTTATAATGAATTATTTAAAAATTCATAACCCCACCCAATGTCTATAAATGCCATTTCCACTTGTACACAGTAAATATTTCACAAACAAGTAATTTGGGATTGAATTTCACAATCAAAGTCTTTGATTTAAATTTCATGAACCAGTAAATTCAACAAAAACTAAACTCAGGTTAAGCAAGATGCATAAAAGCATGCCATGCACTTATGAAAAGTGGACATAGAGAAGTCTGGGGAAAAAAATGAAACAAAGAAAAAGAAAATAAAAATGCAAGGACACTTGTATGCAGACACCTTTCAATTCTCGCCGATAGCTTAGGTTTTCATATTAACTGATGCAGAAGAAATCCATTACTGGAAGAATAAATTCCAGGGGCATGCCTCAGACACAACTAACTAAATGTACTCCAGACAAAGTCTAGTTCCTGCATAATGTTTATAAAGCATCACCATAAGACATAGACTAGTTCCTGATCATTGTTCATAAAGCTTCACCATATGGTCTGCTTGTTACTTGTGATGCATCTCTGCAAAACTTACTAAGCCTGCCTGCTACAGGTTTGAACCTTGTCGAATGGAATCAGTCTGACTTTGGTGGATGAATAATAATTATCGAAGAGCAAGTTTTCAACATTCTCACTTGACCATCTAAGCCATGTGTAGCATAGCCTATGACACGTCATCCTATAACCTTCATTCCCTTTTTCCCTCCATTTCTCCATCCAATTCCCTCTCAGTATTCACCCTCACAAGATTCCCTTTGCTATTGAGTTTTAAAGTCCTTATCTGTCACTTTCCCAATTTTGATGACCTGACTTACAGAATATTCTTATTATTTTCAGAAGACATGAACTTAGGGATTACAAATTCCTTTAGCAAGAAGTGAACCATGTCTCGATGTTAAAGATTAGTCCAATGGATGGAAAAAGAACCAGAATTAAAAGATTGCTTTCATAAGACATGCTCCCTCCTCTAGGAGTGATGTTTAAACCTCTGATAATGTGTTTAAACTTGGGTTAAACATTCCTTAGCAAGGAGCAAACCATGTCTAGATAATTAAGATTAGTCCAACAGATGCCAAAAGAGATGGAATCCACAGATTGATTTTGTTAGACATACTCCCTCCTCTACGAGTTATGCTTAAAACACCGCAGGTATGCATTTAAACTTGGGTTGGAGATTCTTTTAGAAAGAACCAAGTCAAAATAATGAAGATTAGTCCAATGGATGCCAATAGACTTGAAATCCACAGATCGTTTCTGTGAGATATGCTCCCTCCTCTAGAAGTTATGTTTAAACACCTGCAGATATGTGTTTAAACTTGGGTTAGAGATTCCTTTAGCAAGAAGTGAACCATGTGTAGAAAATGAAGATTAGTTCAACGGCTGCCAAAAGACCCAGAATCCACAGATTGATTTCCCAAGACATGCCCTCACTAGGCGTTGAGTTTAAACTTTAAACCCCTGCAGGTATGTGTTTAAACTTGGGCCTCAACTGTATAGTTATTTGGCCCTAGCCATAACATTGAATAAGCTATTCAAGAAATCAATCAGTAGAGAAAGGGCCATCTGCCACCGTCCATATATCTTGATGAAATGTGAACACTTAGTTATCAATTATATTTCAATTTTTCAAACAAAGAGCACTACTCCTGTGTGTGCCGTCAAATAATATTCCAGCCAGCATTATTGTTGATTCAGTTACAAAAGCTGGAAAGTGTGCAGGAGGTTTATTTAAATTTTAAACCTTCAGGATGGGAAAAAATGCAAGAGTTAATGTGTAACTAAGTATAATTGGAAAATTAAAGAGAAAGGCGGGGAGCAAGGAAAGGGGGTGAGGAAGGAAAGAAAGAAGCAAGGGAAATGAGAGAGCACGAGCCCTGGGCTAAGGAATGAAGTAGACAAAACCAGAGACAAGGACCAATTGTAGTGTCCTACTTTGGAAATGGGATGCATCAACTAGGATAAACTTTACTGTAGCTCAAAATGCTAACAGATTTAATTCCTTCCTGAAGATAATTATCATATATTTTAATTTTTTTGAAAGAACTTTTTGCCACATACAAAGCTACTCAAAAGAAAGAACAAAATCAATGGAAAAGAAAGAGAATTTTGAGGAACCATAGTAGTAAATTGTAAGCATAATGAAATGGATGACCGGGATAGAAGTAGGTGACTATTTGTTCCATGAAGTAATATATGATGCATTTCTCAATAAATTTTACGAAAAATTGACAAGGATAAAAATAGATGAGAAAGATAGAGACAACACCCAGTCTCGCCTGCCACGAATCCTTTCCACTCCATATTCTACTCCAGTATATACACCAGCTACCGCACCTGCAAGGAGTTTGAACGAAACAAAGGTTTTCAGAATATCATGAATCAAAATGTGAATGACAATAAAATAAATCATACTCCTTCCCAAAAGAAATTTGGCGGTATCTATATTACATGTGCCTTTGTAACTGAAATAAAGCAAAATTTCATATATCAGTTACTGGGACTTCATAGTTTTATTATCATGCTCAAGAATCACAGAACATCTAGGAAGTTTCAGATACAGTACTCACCCCACTTCAAGCCCTCTATTCCCATCTTCTTAATCTGCATTATTCAAACAAAGTATTAGACAAACAAATAGAATGAAGTTTGAAATTTTCTAGCCATGTTCGTGCATGATACTGCAAACGGGAAGATGCCACTTCATAACAAAAGTTTTTAATGGAATATCGTGATGACATATAAAGCGAGGAAAGGAATGATAACAAAAAACTCATAAATAGTATCTCTCTTATAAGGAAAGGAAAAAACCGACATCATCAACCTTGCTCACAAAGAGAGTTTGAAGATATTTGTCTGTTCATCCATAGCATAGTCATCTCATTCCCATCTCCTTTTAAGTGCTTTCTACCATACATCCCAATTTTTATCAAGTTGTCCGGTGTTATGACTAGAGAAGGGAAACCTCTAAGAGGGTAGTGTTTGGAGACTTGCTAATATTAGCAACTTGAAAGCCAAGGTCCTCAATGTGTCACAGGTTTGAGAAATGCTCGAGTAGAGGAAAATATCGGCAGCAAGGGAATTGTCTTCTTAAATTGTCAATCTTGCTGCAGTGTTTAATACCAAAGGTAACCAGCATCTTGACAGGGTGATTTTATGAGATCTTCTGACATGGAAAATAGTTCTTGGAGAGCTGAAGAGAAATTTCACCAATGCTAAGCTTGACATCTTCAAAAATCTAGAGTATAAACTAGCCGTGTATTTAAGTACTTGGATAAATATAGACTTACAATGTTACAACCTCCTTGGAAAACATCTATGAAATGCATTTTAAATCAGCCAATGTGCAAAGTAGGTCCTATCAAAAAAAATTATAACAATATTTATTTCTAGCATGTTCTAATAATAAAAAAAATGGGACAAAGATAACAAATCAAGAAGTCGATTAGTGGTTTTCACAGAGTAAAACCCTTGAGAAGAGCCTCCAAGTAACTAGTGCCTAAACTATTGTTGACCCATTTTCATGCATCCCCTTCTTTTATTTTTATGCCATACATATAACTTTTTTTCCACCTATTTTTCTTTTGTTTATACTCGGGAACAAATTTTACAACACTTAGCTATTTTATTGATTTGTGCGGGATTCCTTATCCTATGCAGAGATTCTCTTTTCTATAACAATTTCCCCACACTCCGCACAAAACATTCTCCCGCACAAGTCATGTCCCACACAGCCCAATACTTAGTTTATTTTAACCTTCCCTTTGTGCAGAGTACCCATTATCACCCTCCTCTCCGCACAAACCTCCTCCCCACACAACCTTTTCTTCCGCACAACTCTTGTACGCGACACCTTGCATATCCCACTCTCCGCACTTCTGCACACCTTTCCGTTCCGCACTTCTAAAGTTTCGCACAACTAATGTTATAACAATTGATCTCTCTGTATCTATACTTAGTGAAATCTTTATAAATATCATGTGCCTTGCATGTTCTTCAAGGGTCACTTATTGCACATTAATGAATTCTGATTAGCGAGGTAAAGGGCGGTGATCCAGGAATGATGTGAATTAAATATCATATTTTCCCATGAATCACTTTCTTTTCAAGTTAACTTCCAATTGTGGTTGCCCGTATTTCGAAAGGAATTTGTATGTATGGAAAAGATGTTTTAATGTAATTCATACACTTAGCCTTTAAACAGGCTTGGGATCTGCAATTCATAAGTGATCATGTCACATATATCAAAGTGTTTTGGAAGAATAAGGAATATGGCAACTAGAAGAAGGAAAGAGCCTTTTGTGGAAATACTACTAACTCTCTCGCCCGCCAAAGACATTCATTGGTCTGTGGCATATTAGTGGTATCAGAGCTCAACTCTTGAACAGAGGAAAAATAACAAAATTTGGACGACAGGCATGGTAAATGCTAGATTTATGCCAAAAGTTTTTTACTAAAGAGAACTAGTTTCCTAGTGTGCTCATAGATTTGATCCAAAAAGAAAAACAATTCAAGCAGCACTAGAAGGGAAGAACCATGTTCTATTAACTCCAAAAATCTTTAAAAGGATGCTTCGACTACCTACTTCTAATAAAAGTTTTAAGCTTCCGGAACCTGACTCTTTCATGGATTCTCAAGGTGGTGGAGCAAATTTGTTAAAGGATTTTATGGTTCCATTCGTAGAAATGTCATCCGACCTCTCTTCCATCGAGATATCTTTGTTGGCGAAGCCATATCGTGATTTTGCATGATTGTTCGCGTGCTTAATGGGACGAGAATCCACTTCTCACATTTCCAAGTCAATTTTGTATGTATTGCATTTTCCTTTTCGAAAAGAAGTCATCTTCGACTAGCTCGAGGTAATCTCAAATGAGAATTTCCTTTCAGCTGGCCAACTATTTAAAAACTCGGAGATTTTTTATGACAGCGTATCTAGATCATTTCTTTTCTGTGAGTGTTTTTCTTTTCGAAGCATTTCCCTTCCTTTCGTCCCAATCTTTGATCATCCAACTTTCTTAAGTGTAGTGCTCGTTTATAAAGTTGATCCCTGACTGCATTTCTCTTTTTTCTTCCATGTTTCTTCTACTATTTTATATGGGTCCACGAGAGCCACAATCCCAATCCATTTGGACGAACGTCTTTACTTTCATCGTTTATCAAAAACATTGTGTCTTGCGATAGGCAAACACTTTATTTGAACTTAAACATTCAATTTGTAATATTTTTTACTCACGGAGAGCTATTTCCAGGAGTTCATAACACTTGTGGTTTCAGATTTTAAATAAAGCATGAGATCTCATGTGTGTTTCTCCTATGCATCTTATGAGTTTTAATGAATGAAATCATTTAAAGTTCTCTGATTTCTGGACCACCATCTTTATTTTCTGTGTATGAGTCTGGATTCGAACCCCTTTCTCCCATTACCTGAATGAATGAATGTAATGGAATGGATGTAGGTATTCTTTCATGTGAGGTTATCATGTTTTTATTATAATTCATTTATTATTATTTGATCAGTTGTTTTACCACCTGGTCTACTCACAGGTGTCCATGTTATGAATGTATGAATCTATTTTTTGAGCAAGTTTATTGATCATCTGAGTGAGAAAGAGAAGTACTACCTCTATAAAAACATAGAGGGAATCTTGATAAGTCTTTCAAGAAGACCCTAGGAGGTTGACTCTAGTCCCTGATAGGAAGAGAGATCAACAACTATCCAAACTCTTACAGTAACAATTATATTTAGGCACCTTATTGTTTGTATTTACTTGAAAAGCATGGGCTCGTGCACTACATCCTGGACCATTGCAGCACTTTGATGCTTGATTCTCCCGAAGAGCCTAAGAGAGCACTTAGTAGTAATAGAAATGAGAACATTGACGCCATACAAGTTGTTGCTTTTGGGACAACTAGTTCGATGATCAATGAGCTTCTCTGTTTTGCATCCAATATCTTGATGGTGTTGATGACCTCCTTTACTTTATCATCCCCTTCTATGAGGAGTGCCTTTAGATTATTTATTTTAAATCAGCAATTAAGTGTAAGGAATTTTTGTTGGGCTGAAGGTGATAGAATATGTTGATGGAATTTATAACAGGCATGTTAACCAAGTTACTTCATTTAAATTTCTTTGAAAATAGAGAAATTTCCAGAGGAACTCTCATTTAAAATATATTATGCTCCCAAAATGTCGTAGAGAATTTCAAACCCTGAATCAGTTTGACCCAGAGTTCCCAAATCATACCAAGATTATTTGATCAGATCATTAAATCATTTCTTTATCATATACTTACATTTTTAAGTAAGCAAAGAATTGAATAGTAGTAATATTGAATGGACAATTTCTTACTAATCATTGATCCAAATGGCTTTGGATAGAACAAAACATAATGGGCCATGGTTGACTGAGCCATGGTAATTGTTCTTCCTTTGGTAGACTGTCCTCTTTTTCCAATTCTGTTGACCCAAAGAAGTTAAAGCTGCATGGAGGAAAAGAATTAGTGGATAAATGAACCCCAAATGGAACACGGACCAGCTAGGGAACAGACAGGATTGGGCTGTCTGGGAAGCATCATCCCAGCAGAAACAGGATTTGATCAACAAACTTTAAAGTGCCTTCTCGTTTGGTATGGTATGAAATGAACTTTGAATTTACAGAATGTTTAATTTGACGATCAAGTTGATTCCATAATTGGTGAACTCCAATGGAAGAATATTGGAAAGGAAAATACTTATGAAACGGATTCGTTCCCATGCAATATTGCATTTATAGAAGCTTTGCTTTTCATGCTTATTTTCATTGTTGGTTTACTCTATCACCATTTCAACAAATTCAAGAGATCTATGCAAAAGATGATGATTCATTGATACATTTCTTGTGGTTGGAATTAGCCCTTGAAATGGCTTAGTGTAACAGATGGATCTGCACAAACTATTTGGTGAATATTTACAGTTGAAATGATGGTAGAAACATTATGCCCACAGGTACCATAAAATGGGAATTCTTTCATAGGCAGAAGAATCTAACAAATCATTTATACAGTGCTTTACCTAATCTGGAAGTTAAAATACTTATTATCAAAGCAAAAAAAAGGGTCACCAAAACTTGACCCTTCAATATCATCTCTTCATTCCCTCTCCAATCATTTTGAATAAATGAGTTAAACAGGTTATTCCATTTATTTCTCTCGAATATAATTTCATTTTAACAGTTCAATACCACATACATTAAAATTCCTGCATAGTAAGGGGAAAAGAATGTCACCATAAGTCCAAAGGAGAAATGAAAGTTTTGAATTGCAAATAAATGCACATAAATCTGAACCCTTGGATCAAAGTATTCTGAATTTAAAGGAATAGATCCCAATCCATATATTTAAGGTGACCTTCTTACCAAAACATTCTCTAATAGATATCAAAAGGTGGAGCTTCCAAGGAACTGTAGAGGTAAGCTTCTTCCAAGCGGCCATTCTGTAACTTTTTTTCAATAAAAGCATGTTAGGGACATGGTTTACGCAGGGGAACCTGGCTATGGGAAGAGTTGGATATTGGATGGATGGCTTCAACACACATGTAGACTCGCCTCAATACCTCCTATGAGTAAGGATGTCAGCTTTACCCTCGGAATAATATTATGGGGAGACTGTTAAAATCTCGCAAGCTATTGAAGAGGAGAAAATCCCAAGGTATGCTAGAAACTGTGTTGAACTCAACCTAAAAAGAAGTATTTTTCAAATCCTTAAATTTAAAGATCTCTGATTAAATTTCAAGAAGCTGGTTTAATTTCACAATAAAAAATGGAAAGGAAAAAAGGGAATCAGAAAGTAAATAGCCCGATAAACTTCACAATAGAAGGAAGCAGTTACATTGCAACAATCCCATTCAAGTTCTAAAAGAAGGATGGGTAAGCCTGCTGAGGAGAGCAAACTAGCTCTCGGACAAAAAAGTATTCAAAAGACAAAGATATAATACATGAGATAGGGCGGTGAATAGAACTTAGAAGAGCCAAGGACACAACCACACAAGTTGATAGTTTCTGAGATATGAACTCTTAGAGGAGGAGGTAGTAGCAAAATTAAGAAAAAACAATAACTCCTTACAATGAAAAGAGGGAATGATGAACCATTGACTAACAGAAATAGTATATACTATAAAGACAAAAAAGAAAGAAAGAAATTATAGTAATGTCCACAAATGACCAAAGTAGATCAAAGGAACTAGAAAGTACATCAAGTAACAACAGCAATGAGGGAATGCCTAGAGCATCTCCGAAAACAAGAAATATTAGAATCATTTACCTATTACAGGGGTGGACCCTAGACAATGTAATAGAGACAAAAACACTGGATTATCTAGTAACCTCCATTTATCTATCCAGGGTGTCTAGCCTATCCTCTGGCCCTCTTCTCAATCAAACCTCACCAACGATGTCTCTAGTTGCTTCTACTCCCAACTACCCCTAGCTCTTGAGAACCAAGCTATTTGTCGTCACTGTTTGTGTATATCTCTGGGCTGAATTAATCCTTTCAAGTCGCGGTCGAGCTCGGTTCATCCAGTTTTTCTTGCAGCTTTCTTTCCATGCCCGAACGCTGACCCAGTTCTGAACTAACTGTGGAATTCCAAAAACCCTTTCGAAGGTTAACCCATCTGCTTTTAACTTGGAAAGGATTTCATTGAGGCTTAACCCTATTCATTTTTCACAAATCTTGTGCGCCCCAGCTCCTCTACCTTTCAATTGGCCCTCTATACCTTTTGTCAAGCATGAGCTTCCCCCAATGAGCATTGCGGATAAAGGTTTAATCCTGAGTGCAGCGGACATGAGGCCAGCAAAGGCACCTCATCCTCTGTCAAGCTATCCCCTTCCCTACAAACTCCACAATGCATAACCAAAGCCCAAACGAACACCATGAGAGGAGCTGTGGATTTCCATTGCAAATTCCCTACGGAAACCAAAGCCGAGGTGGCTAACATGGAGCATGCCATCAAGAGGAAAAGATGAAAACTCCCCAAGGAACAGCTAGAGGCCGAGTTTAAAGAATGGGTCCCAGACTCTAGTTATTCTAGAACAAGAGATACCAAGATTTTCAAACTTATTGAGCTCTATTGACTGAATAAGGCCTTCATCACTCAGGTGGTGGAAGAGAAAAGCAGTCAGCAGCAAGCTATGATGCAAAAGCTGAATATGATGGACCAAAAGTTTGATGCATTATGCAAAAGTTTTTTAATATTCAGATCACAGTCAACAGCTATGCAGAGACCTAGAACAACTCAATGGACGAAACAGACAAGGTCCCAACTTCTGAAGGTACTCCCTCAAATCCCATTCTGCTAGATGATGAACCTGATGTTCAGATGGACAAACACTATTGACAGAATCAGGAACATGGGCCACAAGGTTAAACCCCTATGTTTATCTTTGTCAGGAGAGAGGAGGAGCAACAGCAGCCTCCTCAAACACATGTTATACGCTCTTTTTTCTGCTATCAGTAGGATAGTTAAGCACAAGTACAGGATTTTACGTACTTTGAAAAACAATCATGAATTTTGTGAAGCAAAAACAATGATCATTTTGAACTGCTGTGGTCCTAGTTTTCCAGGTGGCAGGCCACATGCAGTGTTGTATGTGCTCTATTTTGTGACATATTAATACCAATACTATCTAGCTTACAAAAAAAACACTATCACAGCCCTGCTTGACTTGGTCCTAATTGTTACCAAGAATTCCAGTATAAAGAAAGAATTGTAATACATATCTCAGTTGAGAAGGATGTAGTGAGAAAATAGTTGTTATTAATATGATTATATAGAAAACATACGTTCTTTTATATTTTAAAATAAAGCAAATATTATTTTCTAAACAAGAAAAAAGAAATAACACCCACAGTCACAGTTATTTAAATCAGATGATAGATATATATTTCACTTGAAATATCTTACACTTAATAGAAATTATAGACAATATTATTTACACTCATTCAAAAGAAATGCAATTAAACAACAAATGAATATTTTGAATAACGAAACAGAGACCAAGTAATGGCATTTGCAAAACTTTCCCAAAAAGGGTTACAGAGAGGAAATAATGCTCACCGTATGCTCAAGATCATGCTTTGTCACACTTCCTGCACAGTTAAGAACAATAAATATTAAGATATGGAATAATTCAATTTGATCTTCATGCATTTTTCTAATTATTCAAGTCATATTACGAATTCTAATCAGATGCCTCTGAGAAATTGAAGTTTCTATCACCAGTGCACTCATAATAGACAGAATATACATGAATAGAAGAAAAAGAAATTATATTGACTTCCAAAAATGACCAAAATAGGTCAATCAAAGTAGGAAGTACAACATATCAAAGTGGAAATTCAGACAATTTCCATGTATACTCATTTTCATATCATAAATGATAACAAAGTCAGAAGCCTACTGTTATGTATTGAATATAGAGTATATACATGAATAGAAGAAAAAGAAATGATATTAATGTCCAAATACGACCAAAATGGGTCAACTGAAGTACAAAGTACAACATATCAGAGTAAAAATTCAGACAATTTCCATGTATACTCAATTTCATATCATAAATGATAACAAATTCCAAAGCCTACTGTCATGTATTGAATGTACTCGATACAGTTCATTTGACAAGCAAAGCTTCTCACTAACCCAGGGAACAAACGAATTCTTCTCAATTACCCAAGAAAAGCTAAAACATATAGTAGTTATATTCAATAAAATAAAACCAAAGTATCACACTGTTCAACTCCAAATGCAATCATAAATCTGAAGCAACTGCATCCTCTTGCAACAGAAATTAATGTTCCAGAATCCAGATCATAATGAAATAATTTGGCATTTGAATCCTTTTTTTGAAGCACGTGCTCTTAAAAGAATAAAACCATTACGAGGTCAAGTTGTTGTCAAACATAAGGACCCTTGCCTCATTGGCCAACTCAATAGTAAATAAAAGTAAAAAAATTAAGATAGTTGCCTATAAGACTAGGAACATATCCTAGAGCTTAAAATATAAGATCTCAAGAAAATTGGCTCATTATACATATGACTAACTACTGATCCCAAGTATAACTCTTATGAACTAGATCCTTAATTTGTCAAAATTTTATTATGTTATTTGATGTCCTTACCAAGAAACGAGGACCTCAACAAAAACTCCAATGTCCAAGGAGGTTTTATCAGGTGACTACTGAGTACACAAAATAATGCTACAACCCAACTTCGCACCAATAAGCTGAAAAATGGCATATGGATCACTTACTCTTCAGCCAAGACTTGGAAAGGCATGCATGGAGCCATCTGGATCAAACAAACATAGTGGAATATCTAATAACATGCTAACCATATAGTCCTTCATGCTCTTAAACAAGTTGTCATGGGCATGAGCAAATACAATATAAGAAAATAAAAGATTTGAAATTTGATAAATAATAAGACTCTGTGGTCATGATGTCATCCAACAGAAGAAGCCAACCTTGGTAACACATCAAAATGACCTACCCACCAGACAAGTAGTTGGATTGCATGATGATCAGTTCCATAGTTAAGTGGAAAAGTTATTTGCATCCAAAGTTCATTATTTTAGTTGTTGTCAGTTGGCATCTTTCTTTTTCATGTACTCCTTCCATGAAAATATATGGCCTTTTTTATATACACCAACAAGGAATTCAATGGAGGCAAAGAGCTCAAAAATATACTTCAATAGGGGAAGATTGCCGCAGTTCAATGTGGACATTTCAGCCTGGATGCTTAGCAATAATGGTACTCTCTAAATCCTATGGCACTATTGTCCTTAGAGTATCTTCTGATAATTTACAGCTCTGTTTTAGGTCAGGTTGTAAAGAGAACGATTAGAAGTAAATTTTATAGCGTAATGTTTATCATGTGATCATTGGAGGATTTATGTATGTATGCTGCTTCTCTCCAAGGGTTTTGCTTGCATTTATGACAATTACAAGTGCACACCAATTATTCCATTTAGACTATTATTGTGAATTCCCTTATGACCAAAAGCTGCAGGCTTCAATTCAAGTATGATGTATGATTTCAATATTCCATGTACTTCTAAAGTGTCAGATGCTTGAAGTTTTGATTTTTTAATGCAGTTGGTCTCCTAGATTCAAAGGTAGAAATTCAGCTCCAAACACCCTCTTGTGCCCGGCCAAAATATATCAACAATAACTGCTGATATAGCAGAAACTGAGGGGTTTATGATGCCATAACAACTATATTGACTCCAAATTTTCCCTGTAGTACCAATTTTTTGAATGCACCATAAACAGACCTTCATGTAACCTCAGGTAAATTTTCTAAGGGGTAAGCATTCCTATGAAGGTCATACAACCATCTACCTGCTTACATTATTATCTTACACCTCAAAACCAATTACATCAACCTTTCTTCAACTTGACCACAACTAGCACGTGTAAGGATTTCAATAAACTCCAGCTTTTCATTTGATTAAGCCACGCTATGACTTGTCAAAACTTAATTTTGGGCACATAGACCAAAGATGAGAGACTCGGACTTGGCAAAAGCTCCACCAACTTTGGGCTCAAAAAAACTCAACAGCTCAGCAAAACTCAGCTCAAGACTCCGCAAATAGAGAAAAATTCAACATACAGGAAATTTTGTGAAAAAAAATAATTTTGACATTTCCAATCCATAAAATCTATAACAACAAATTTGAGGTGAGTTTGGCGAGTCTTGAGCAAGTTTGACAAGCTTTGACCAAGTGGCAAGTCTCGGGCGTGTTTGACAAGCTTTGACCACGTGACAAATCTTGGGCAAGTTTGAACTTTGACGCGTTTTGACCAAGTGGCGAGTCTTAGTCAAGTATTCACCCTAGAAAAGACTCAACGAAACTCATGAAGACTCACAAATCTTACACGAGTCTCACAACACGAATGTAGACCTTTCAAGATCTTTCGAATAAAAAATAAGCTAGGAACAAATTTAAAACTTTATCTTCTACTTGTACTCTTTATGTGACAAATTTACGACACAAAAAGTTCTCATCCATGAGTAGTCTGGAACTGCATAAGAACCACGGTCTACTCACTACTCATCGTCGTTCAAAATGGTCCATCTTAGACTTCTAGAAAGTGCCCCTTCAGCAAACTAGGTTTGGCAATTATTTTGATCTTTTCGAGTAATGACAGTGTTTGTGAATGCCTGCAAAATCACCCCTTCTATTCCTTTGACAAAGCACCCTTGTTCCATTTTATTGACAAAAGCATCACACAATCTTTTTGAAACCAATCATCTAGGGTTTCAAAGTGGTCTCACTGCAAAATGGTTGTTCATCGCGACAGTGTCTAAATTTTGAACTAGCTGCAACAGGAATTTCTCCATTAGAGCATCACAACAACAAAAAGTGTTTCTCAATGCTAGATGTGATCAGATTGAAAACAGTAGAAACTTCCACTCATGGCATCCCCTCAACAAGAAGAGAATATTGTCAGCTGCAATCAAGGGCTTTACACAGGCAAGAATCTTCTCAAACAATGGCGAGGAACAAGTACAATTTTTAATGTCTAATTTATCTTGTGGATACATCTAATAATCAATGATTTCACTCCTCTTTGAAGTGACAACATAACATCTGTAACTCTGTTTCTCCTTTGAAAAGAGTTTCTTCAAATGGCCCCATTCATTAACTGAATCGTTGCAAGACTCAGAAATCTAGGATCACAACAGTGAATTCTCTGCTTTGTGTTTTACTTATCACTTCCTTTCTTGTGGAAATGGTGTGAATTGATCTCCATCATTCTCTTGTTTCTTTCCATTCAACAATCTTTCTCAGAGAGTCAGATACCATGTTGGAAAATTTGAACACATGGGCATTCCTATTTCAAGAATCAATATATTTGAGAAAAATTGATATACATAACAAACACAATCACAAATAGAGCTGTTATGTGTTTTTATCCGTCCATAAACCCTTCCTTATCCTCACATCCCATAAAAAATTAATAGAAAAGGTGCCAAATTGGTGAAATCACGAGTGTTCGAGTTCTTGACAGGAGCATTTTTTGTATCGGACCGAAGCACTTAGGAAGCATTTTTGGGTCTTGGGAGTGCACAAGAAGCACTTATGGAGCACACTTCAAACAAAGCTTCTGGATTTGGCAGGGAGCATATTTTCATTGGGGGGGGGCACACTTCCTAAGAAGATCTAGGATCAGGTCTGAAGCGAGAGCACGCTTCAATCCTGCTTCTATCTGGAGTGTGTTTCAGGAGTGGGTGTGGGAGGGGGGAACGTCCTTCAAACACTGCTTATGCTTCAAAAAATAGACCATATGCACCTAGAGTTAAGTTTAAACATCAATGAAAGTTGGTATACATTTTGCATGTGAAAGAGAAGGCTTGTCCATCGGTCTGCAGACATCATTGTAAACAGTTTGCAAGGGTATTGTCGCACACCATGACTTTCACTTATCCAACCTCTCTCTGTGATGCTTGCCCAGAACGTATCCTTCGCAAACACCATCAATGAGGACAAGGAAGATATACCATGCACCATTTTCAACCTACTCATCAACTGCAAAATGCAAAAATTCAAATGGCCCATTCGCTCATGCCACAGACTACTCACAGGACCAGCCTTAGCAAAGGCATGAGAATGCTGACTAAAACACTGGGCTAAATTTTGTCAACTTGTAAAGTTTCTCATTCGCATCGAACATGTCCAACAGCAACAGTTTTAAACTTACTTTTGACATCCTTAACAACAAACCAATTAGATCAAAACTCTACCTTCTTACCACTTTGGGTTGTCATCTAGTAAATAGAGAGAAGATTAGCACTCAAACAGGTAGGATGTTAAACATCATTCACAACTACATTTTCAACAATGACATTACTAGTACCACACACAGGGAATGCAATGTCATCTCCAATATACATTTTTTCATCAACATTTTGGCAAGTATCAAGGACAGATTTAAGGAATCATCCTTTACCCTGTGATGAGTGCAACCAGAATCCACAATCCATTTAACACTAGAAGAAGAATGAGCATCCAAAGCTTTGGAAGAAATTGCATGAATCTACAGGCATTAACTTTTTCCCAATTTGACACACAGCTTCTTTGTTTGCTTCCTAAGGTCCTACTAGCAGATTAAAATACTTGTATTCTAAATGCCCCAGTTTTCCACAGTAACCACAAGGCTTCTTATACCACTTCTTTTTTCCCTTCTGCTACTACTTCTGTTGTAAAGGTGAGGGTAAGTCCTTTTATAAGACTACAAGAGCACCTTTGGGAATCACACCTCTGTTTTTGCTTCCCTTTGGAAAATTGAACAATCAATTTGGAACCAAGTTTACCAAGATCTAATAGCTTCCCTTGGAAAAATGAACAGCCGATTTGGAGCCAAGTTTACAAAGATCTAATAGCTTTCCTCAGTCCTCAATTAAAGAATTACAATATTGATCAAAATCTAGCTTGGCATACAGAGTATCAAACATATTTTTCATAGAGTCATGCGTGGAACAAAATACCTCACAAAAAGCAGGAAGATTCCAAAGAACAATATGAACACGGTATAAATCAATCTGCTTGTATTGGAAACTGCAATCCTCCAATTGCGTTCGAGTTCCTTGAAGCGAGCAAGGAAGTCTTTAATCCTCCTGAAATCCTGTCACTCCATGTTCATCAAATCCGTTGCAATCTTCATCACCGGAGTCTCATTAGGTTGAAAAATAAATTCTCAAGCATATCCATGCCTCCATGGGAGATCCCAATTTCTAAATATGAAATCACAACTCATCCAACACATGGATGCCAATTAGATATCAGGCTTCATCAACATTGTTCAGCAGCCAGCCATTCTTCCATCTTCTCATCATCTTTGGGTTCATTCTCATCACCTGTAGTGATTTGTAACAGCCCACAGTTCTGGACTCTGGAGCACATACTCCATTTTGCTCCACCAACTATTACAATCCTCACCTGTAAGGATGTAACAGCCCACAGTTCTGGACTCTGGAGCACATCCTCCATTTTGCTCCACCAACTCTTACAATTCTCACATGTAAGGATGAAGCTAGGGTTTATGGACCCCATAACAAATCTGAACAAAAAATGCTAGTGAAGAGCAAAGTTAAAGTGGGCACACAAGGTGCAAGGATCCCGTGAGAACAACAACAAAAGGCTCTTCATTACTTGGAATATTTCAAATATATCGGACAGGTGTTTAACTCGGAATTTATCGGAATATCAAAGATATATCGGAGAGATATACAACACTGGCTGCAACCCACAAAATTCTGCATAAAATAGGGAACATCTTAATACTGTGCTACCCAAAAATTTCATGAAAAAATAGGATAGATCTGAAAATTAGACTGCTGAAACCCAGAAACCTATAAAACCAGTTCTGGACAGAAGGTTCAAGGTGCCCTTTGGGACCCTCATCTCAAAGGCTCAAACTAACCCACAAAAAAAATAGCATCATTGCAAAGATCTGAAATATGTGCATAAAAGCCCAAGAGGTTAGCTCAACTTGTTGTCTCCAATGACGCTGGGCATTTGGCTAGTTCCATGCCATCAGGTTCCAAATTAGACTGCTGCAACCCAGAAACCTGTAAAACCAGTTATGGACAGAAGGTTCAAGGTGCCCTTTGTGGCCCTCACCTGGAACTAACCTAGAAAAAAATACCAGCATTGCAAAGATCTGAAATATGTGCATAAAAGCCCAAGGGGTTAGCTCAACTGGTTGTCTCCAATGATGCTGGGCATTTGGTTAGTTCCGTGCCAGCAGCTGCCCAGTCTAAATCCCCCGAGGTGAGGCAAACTAGTCTACACCGACAGGTTTACTAGGGTTGTCATCCATGAATGTGGGGAAGCATCCCTCAGGTTTCCCCACTAGGTTTTCCTTAGAAAAAAAGAAAAATATGCATAAAAATTTCCTTGAGGAAAGAACTGTGGTTAATAAAAGGTTTAACCTGGCCTAAAAGAACATTGTACAGAGCGTAGAATGGAAGCCTCCATTGAACTTTCCCATATCGGTTCTCCAAGATATCAACAATGCTTCACATTCTCTTCAGAAGATGAAGGCAATTAAACTCCACAGCAAGCTTGAGTGCAAGCAGTCAAGGCTCAGGAGACTCAATCCCTCAGCGCTGATACCATGTTTTTGTGCTTATTAAATTCCAAGCAGTTTTTGTGCTTATTAAAGTCTCACTATTACCATGAATACTTTAGGACAGTTTGTTGACTTTTGTTATGGCTTAAAATTACATATGGATTGAGATGGTCTTCTTGTCTAATCGCTTGTAGCTTTTGAAATTTGTATCATGCATTGATCCCTGCCTGTAAAATTTATGGAGGTCGATCCCCCAAAATTATCAGGACAGAGGAATCTACTGTAACATGTATTAGTGTATTTGTGTCACAACGTTTCCTATTAAAATGCTTAGGAATCATTTTCTTGAAGCAACATGAAAACCCGTGAACTAATGTCCTTGTCAGCAAACAACCTTCAAGTTTGCATGTCTTCTATGGAAAAGGCTAGGGCAGCATTGATGAATAACAATATGCATGCTATGATATAGTGTAGAAAAGGAAGGTGTCAAATGAATAGGCAAATTCATGCACACGCCGTTGGGACAGGAGACCTCTTTGGAATCATAAACCTTCAGTGTTAACTGCATCTACATTTCAACTGGGAACCCTTTTTCAGTACAATATAAGGTATTCTAAGTAGGATTGGCGGGCAACAAGAGCTAAGAAAACAAATGAACAGTGAACACTGAAAAGTATCAAGTGAGGATAGAGAATGCAAAGGTAAAGTATATATTGCTTTTGATGTATAACCATGAAACTCTAGTACTAGGGAACACTGGTACTAAAATAGTTCTGTCGCGTTGAGCATTCACTTTCTATTTAGTATTAACATGATGATGACACGTTATTCTCCTTGAAAGAAGATTACAAGAAACATCATAGTTTTTTCCAATGGCAACACAACTCCTCTAGACATACAGCAATGTCAACCCATCCTAAAATTTCTAGAATTTTCATTTCGTCTATCCCTTTTCATCCATTACAAAAGTGCTTCTTGTATAAAAGCCAGAAGGAAAGTGCAGTGCTATCTAATGAACGAAGATTCTAAATGAATCTGCATATTCGCATTCAAATTACAAAAATAAAGTGTTTACTTGATGTCGACGAAGTTCTTAGAAAATTTCAGTACATCTATTTAAAGAATTTAAGTCTCATATTTTGGTAATATATGCAGTCAACAAGAATGTGCAGTTTCTTCAAATAGAGAAACAAGAGAAGCATTCAAGAACAACAATGGATCTAGAGATTTGACCTTTACTCAAAGAGCTGTAAGTCTCTTCAACAAGCACACGTGAAGCGCCCACCTGACAAATGAATGAACTGCCAAATTATTTTTACAAACACTTTCATATGACCTATGGTTCTGATATTGCTCATTAATGCAAACAAGAGGATCAAACATTCAAAAAGTCGTCCATATTAAACCAAAATACACATTTACTCTTAAAGAGACTGAAATATTTCCTATAAATTATGCAATGCAAGTAAAGGTGAATACAGTTCCAATTTTGAGAAACCCATCAACTGTTCGATTGAGCAAGGGATTGCCCATATCAATCACCACACCCACAGTAGGCGAATGAACGTTGGCAGAAATTCTTCCATGAGGCATCTTGTCAGGTGCTCTGCCAGCACAAAAAATCAAAGGACCAGTGCATCAGCTTTTCTGAATCTTCGGAATACAGACAATAAACTACTAGTTCTCTGAGAAATCTACCAACAGATTAAACCGATCCATTAGCTGGAGAGGAAACAAATTACACAGCTTGAATTAGATGTCTATTTGACAGTGATCAACACTCCCATCTTTTGGGGAAGAGTAGCCAGCATCCTATATATACCCTGTGATAGCTGGATAATTTGGTCTATTAGAATGCATTAGCATGGAGAAAGAATTAGAGGCTCAATCACTGAACATTTCATGGCAAGGAGCTCATCAGAACCAAAGACAATCACATCCGACCTCATTCATTTGAAGCTCGTGCCATCTTAGTGAACTAGACAACAGCGAGAATGGAACCCTCGTGGATGGCTGCACACTAACCTCACCAGTTAACTACGCCCTCGTTGGCTCTATGGACTTGTTTTTTAATAGTGCCGCAAGCACGGACTGGATATCCCAACTTCTAAAAATGCTGCACCCATACCCATCCCTATTCCTGTAAACCCTGGTAGCTTTTCTCCTTACCAATGTTCCGCACGCCGATTAAATGGGAACTGATCCTAATGGCTAGTCGGTGCAATATGTGAAGTACAGATTATGAGTTCAAACCCCTTGAACTGACCCAATGCATTCCCGACATACTAAACCCAGCTACAAACAGCATATCAAACTTACAGGAAATGAGGGCTCGATCGGGCTCGATCCTTTGGGAATTTCACTTAATCAGCAAGCCCTTCTCTCAGACATGACACCTTCAAAATACAATAATGAGAAATACGACCATTATTCTTAAAAGTACTAGATGGGTTCAGGCTGATTTTAACATAGGCCCGCCATATCACGTGTTTTACCGCATGTTTGGCACAATTACACCGACACTCAATTGGTGAAAATAGAAATGGATTTCGAACATGCGACCAAAATCTACAGACCTCTGGAAGTTCACAGCATATTTCAAGCACATTCACTGAGTATTTGATATGGGCAAAGCCAATTCCATACTAAACAATGTCAAGTCTTTCGAAAAAGAAAATCATGCATACCTGAATCGGTGCTGAATCGCAGTGATTCGGAAGTACGAAGACCTGCAAAACTATAAGGAAACTTGGATCCTCAAGGAGATTATCGAAGTAGCAAGCACAAGTGAGTTCTTGGCCTGAGAAAAAGCTTCACCTTATATCTTTTCTCGCATATGAAATGGGAGATATTATTTTGTTTTGTCGAAAAATACAAAAAGAGGATTGTGCTTTGAAAATGCGTGTAGGGTAAGGTGAGATAACCGTACAAAGCGTGATGAGAACTGGGAAGGTGTACATTGGCGGTGGATACAAGGTGTAAATCTTGCGATACTGTTGGAGAAGCGTCCATGTGTATGTTTTGCATAGTATTCATGTGAACGAAATCTTGATCTTGGGATTCTCAATTATTATATGGGATCGTCGTGGACCTCTACATGACATCAAGATGCAATTTAGATGGCATGGGAAGCAGGTCATATACACTATTTATTTATGTGCTTTGTTTTCGGAAAATGATCGGTCATTGATTTGCTGTACTTTTTTAATTTTTTCACCTTGAAAAATAATGGATTTTAAACTTAATATTATTAGAAGAATAATAAATTTTGGGTCGTTGAAATTATAATTATATTACAATTTTATTAAAAAAAAAAAGTGGTTTAACATTGTAATAAATCTTTTTCTTAAATTAATATTTTTTATTTTTGTTGATTTAAAATATAATTTAATTTATGACAATTTAAGTTGATTTAGATTTAAACAAAAAAAAATTTAAGAAAGTTATTCCATTATACATGAAATTTGGATTATAATAAAACTCTCACCATGCATAAAATTTGGATTACAATTTAATAAAAAAAAATCTATTTGCTAAGATTTGTTCACTCAAAAAAAAAAAAAAAAAAGGTGTTTTGTATTTTTTTGTCCATTCAATTTTCATCAAATTTTGTGCAAGAAATCATAAAGAAAATCAAGGAAAATTTTTCTCCATGTAGAAGTATCCATTTACACTTTCAAAATAATGTTTAGTTGACATTCATCTTAAAAAAACTGAAACGGATATATTTGTATTATAAAGGTGTTGCAGCCACACTATTCAGTATGGAAATATATATAATATAATTGTCCAGCAAAATTGATATGAGTAAGTTCAGAACTTGAGCTTAATAGTCTATGTCTACATGACTTTTTTCAAAAAAATGTTCTCAAATTCTACTATACGTATATATCTTGATGAAAACACTTGGTAATAAACAAACTTTAAGAAACATGATACATCATTGGAGGAAATGTCTGGCTATCCATGTGCTTCATCCTAATTCAGTTCAATGTTGGTCGAATTCCGATCCACTATTTCCATCTCTACCTCTGTTGGTTGTTGTCAAATTGTCTCATCCTCTTTAATGCTTGAATAACCAATAGATAACTTGGCAATGGAGAATGCCATAATGTGAATGCTAGCTATAAGGGAAACCATTTGTTTGAGGGTAGCACACTCAACATTTGTCTTTGTTGATGCAAGGTTTCCATTAACAAAGCAACCTCGCCATCTCTATTTGATTCTTGAGTCTGCACTTGGTCTACCACAGAGGAGATTGCAACTTTATTCCCTATAATTTATGCACCTCATGGCATCTAAGCGCCTGTCAAATTTATGTTGTCTCACATATTAGGTAGCGGTCAATGTGTTTATGTGTCATTGGCATTTCCAGGCTAAAACCCATAAATTGTTCAAGCTTGCCTTCTTCCACCATCAAACTTAATAGATTAAATCACAAATTTTATGACCAATATAACCAACAAAATGAAGCACCCTTACCCAGAATTGGTGATACTACCAATTGCACACCAGAAAAGCCTCAGTCCCTCCTGCTAAGAGAAACATAGCTAACGGACCACCACCCCATCCAATATTATTACCCAAGTAGAACCCGACTCAAAATCATAATCCCTTTGGCTATGTGTCTGACCCCACCATTAATGCATGCCCTTGAACAACTAAATCCTCCTGTTGCAAATTTACAACTCTCTCTCAAACTCACTAAATTACCTAATTCAAATACAAAGACCAACCAAAACCCCGATTCTTCAGAAGATGAAGGGGAATCTCTAAGCCATGAAATAATCCCAATTGTATCTGAAGGACAACCCATTAAAGTGCTACAAACATCATTCCATCACATGCCACAACCATAATCTCACCTATGTCTAGAATTATGAGTTGAGGTGGTTGATTAATCTGTCGCATTGAATGCAACGTGTGTAGATAGGCTTCAACACATGCACAACCCAACACTCAAGCTCAATATAGGTTCTTGACATGAGATTTAGAGAGTCATGTGTTTGACATGTATGAATTCATCATTATCCATCAAACAAAATTATATTTAAATATTTGACTAAACTTTAATTTAGATTAATAAAGAATTATAATATATTGGTTTTTAATCGTACATCAATAAGTTTTGATTGGATTTCTTAATGACGGGTGAAGCCCCACTCGACACATTGAGACTTTACAAAACTCCAACACAATTTATTTCCACAAAAATTCACAACAATTATAATTAATTATAAAAACTTTCATTTTTTTAAAAATTAAATGTTTATTATCTAAATTACAATTAAACAAAATATATTAAATTATTACTAAATCAAATATATTAAATTAGTACTAAAGTAGTCACTACTTTTAATATTTTAAATATAATTATACATCATATTTTTATTTTTATTTCTTTATAGAAACAGTTATATTTTATTAGCAAAATTGTTACAGTCTCGTTGGTCAGTAGTCTAACACATTATAATTTCAAGACTTTCAACAAAGTTCTATTCTTATATAAAATTGCATCCTCGTTATTGGATGCTCTATTTAGTTGTACATAGTATTATTCATGACATTTCTAAAAGTATAAATTTTAACAAAGTCCCCTAATAGCAAACAAACTTTACAAAACACGAGAAATTACTATGTAAAACTAAACTAACAAAGTGCAAGATCAACATTCATGAAATTTTGACCACCATTTCCTTTACCCTTGTCTGGGAGGCATTGCTAAACCGAATCCCCTTTCTTATCCGCAGATGACCTGACAGAGAGAAAATGAGACTAGGTTGTGCTATGCAGGCACACCATCTCATTCACCGCCAACTTCAACTTCCATAATTCCTCCCTCGACTTCGTAATTTCTTGCCCCTGATTATGCATAATCTCCATGACTAGAGTTGTTTCTCAATCTCTTGCTTCTTCCTTTACACTGGACTTCACCTCTGAATCAACTACAACTATCTTGACCACCAATATCTCAGCTTTCTACACTCGCAAATGTCGTCGACCCTCAAAGATTTCACACCTTACACACCGTCCACCAAGCTTATGACCAGGGTTCATAATCATTGCTTCTTGAAGGAACAAGCCTTGCAAGCATTCAATTGTTGAACCCTAGAATTCTTCCAAGTCCACTCAAATTTCCCATGGTCACCTTGCAAATGAACCATGAGAATGACAAAGAGTAGCCAGAACCCACTAACCCCTCAATTCTTGAAAAGCCACATGGGGAATTCCATAAAAATCAAGCCGATGGACCAAAGAAAGAAACCCACACCAAATCAAAACTAGAAAATGTTGAAAATCCCCTCACATAGTGAGTCCTCTCGTTAAGACACCTCTAGAAGATATTGAGCCTCCACCACCCTAAACCATCATGTTTTCGCATGGCCACAGTATCCCACCTACAATACGAATTACATGAGGGGGCAACTGAAAAGGTGTCACATGCAACGTTGACCCTGAAGTACCCTCCACACAATGCAAATTTAATAGAAAATCATGCAAGGTGACGACTCCATAAAGCAACACGTCAACATCCTCTAATCCATTGATTCCACTTTGTTGCATTAATCAACTAGCGCCCCCCACCCCCCCGGTCCGAAATATTTTTTTTAATTCATTATTAACTAAGGGATTAAGACCTTGCTTATCTTTCAACATTCCTTACTCCATCCAATGTCCTGCTTTTGTTAGCACATCAATTTTTTTATTAAGAGTCCTTGGGACATGGTAATACTCTACCTTTTCGAACCATGCTTCTTCTTTCCTTATTCTTTGAATGGATCTTGTGAGACTGGTGTTGCATTGCCCAGATCATTTTCTCGTGAGTTTAATGATTAACTCAAAGTCCCCAATTGCAATTATTTTTGGATTTATAGATGCATCAATAAATTTCAACCCCATGTAGAGGGCCAGAGCTTTCTCCTGATTATTGGAACTTATACCAAGCCCCCACACAAATGTGTTTCCTTTTTTCCATTAAGATAAAAAACGACCCCCCTACTCCTACCACCCTTTATACATCATATTTTACAAATATCAAATATTGAAACAAAATATCATATTGTAGAATATTAACAAAAAAAATTATTTCCATAATAGATGAAGTCTCTACTCAAAAAAAAAATTGAGACGTTTCAAAACTTTAACACAATTTATTTTCACAAAATTTCATAACAATTATAATTATCTATAAAAACTTGTATTCTTAAAAAACTAAATCATTTATTATTTAAATTACAACTAATCCTCCTATCCAGTTCCCTTTCTCTAGATCCAAACAGTTTATGAATCCATCCCGACCATCCCTAGATCCATTCTTATTTATTAGGCATTTAAACCCTCTTTCTTCTTAATAAAAGGTTGGGGTTGAGCATCTTTTTGCCCCCGCTAGTAAACTCCATCTATCCAGGCCAGTTACAACGCCCAAAGACTTCGATACAATGCCTGCTAGTAAACTAACTCTATCTAGGCTTGGACCACTCGGTAGGCGTAAATGAACTTTCCTCTTCATAAGCGTTCAAATACCAATTGACTCAGGCTATTAAGGTGAGTTATGGAGTAACTAAATAGGAAGAATGGGTGTGGAAGAAAAACAACCAAACTAAAATATATTAAATAAATAATAAAATAACCACCACTTTAAATATTTTAAAATATAACTATATAGCATATCTTACAAATATCAAATAAAAATAAGTAGAGAAAGTATAACGTCATAAAATGAAATAATAAAATCTATAATAAAATATTATTTGTTTCTATAAAACAAATTTATAACAAAATATTAATATTTATTTTATATAATAAAAACAAATTTCAATATATAAATTTTAAAAATAATATATAATTATATTAAATAAATTTTTTATTTAATTTATATTTTAAATTTATAATAAAATATTTATATTTATATATAATAAATATAAATTTCAAATATATATATTTTAAAAATAAACCTCAAAAATAATATATAATTATATTTAATCTTTTTGGTTTTAACGACTATTAATCATCATATATATTAACTTCCAACATCCAAATCACTATTGCATTTTTAAAATCAATCATTTTCATACCAATCACATTCATTTGAAGATATTTTTTTTTTAAATCAATCATGTTCTTACAAATCACATTCATTTGGAGATATTTTTTAACAAATCACATTCACTTGGAGATATTTTTTTATGGGTCCATTTAAAGTATCCAACCTCATAAAATATCTACGATTTAAAACTCCATAGTTATACATAAAATAACTATATCTAGGTAGGATAGCTATAAGATACTTTGTATTTTGATTTTTCATAATTTAAAATTTAAAATGCATTAATATATTTTTTAAATGGGTGGATGAGAATGTCGAAGTAATTTAATGGGTTTTCGTGTTAATGTTGTTAATTAGAATCATAAATATATTGCAATTAAAATGATTTTATTTGTCGTTGGTCCAATGTTTTGATGATGACCTCTTACAATTGGTGAAATGATTGTACAATTTGAAAAGAGAGAATGTATACTCCCATAGACTCAAGATCCTTATATATATATTCCTAAAAGGGGAAAGGAGAGTACCTAAAATGTGAAAAAAATAATAATACAAGTGTTCAAATGAATACTTTCTCAGTTTTGGTTCTTTGCATTTGAACGAGAATAAAGAAAAAATATTAAAAAAAAAATTGATGCATCTTCACCTTCACTTCTGTGTCCTGGAACTCAAGGGAAATCTCCCACATATTATGCCATATACATAGCTCAAAATTTGCCACATGTTCTTCCATATACATGGAAACCAGAACAGGAGGCTTGCAAAACTGATAGACATGTTTATAAGTCTAGAACCAAAACATAACTAGTGCTAAATCTAACTGCAGTTGTGGCCTATCTAGACCTAATAACATAACAATAAGAAAACTAGATAGTTTGTGAACCCGGACAACCATCATGGCTGAAAGTGAAAACGAACGGTTGGCAACAAGTCAACCAACGTCACTTGGCAGGCTCATTTGACAGGGAGTTGAAAAAGAGGTCCAAACAACAACTGAGGGCACCCTGGCGATGGAGTTGGTCGGTTATGTCCTGTCGCATTTCAAAGATCAGCTGCAGATGATCCTCCGAGAACCTGTGAGGACTGAGTAGTTCCAACGATGAGGCGATAATAATGGACGGTTCGTGGGCAACTGATGTTGGTTGTGTTGTTGCTTCCTCCAACCATTATGGAGGAATCTCCCCATCAACCGAACAACCACCCAAGAATGTCCCGGTGGTTACAGTGAGCGGCGCATTGGTATTTGGGGCAATCCCCATTATTGAGTCCTCCATCCAATCTGGAGGAATTTCTTCCTCTATCACACAACTGCCCAAATCTGTCGCAGGATGGACGAGGGAGGGTGCATTAACAATTGATGCAGTCGATGCACTAGAATCCTCTAGCCATCCTAGAGGAATTTCTTCCTCAATTGGATAGCCATCTGATTCTGTATGGGGTCTTCCTTTTGAGGCGTTGGCTCCAAATGGCATAGGGGATTCAGAGGGTGGGTGGCAGTGAAAGAGGGCCTATCATTCCAATTTTGGTCAGAATGGGGAGGGCCAACATAACTGGTGAAAGGGTTGGGAGGCGTAGAAGGGTCTGAAACAGGGCTAGGACGACGGTGTTGGGCCACAAAACTATAGTAGGTTGGCCCGCATTTTGGTTTGCCCCTTTCGCGTAGCATGGTGGAGACACAGTAGAGAAAAAAGGCGGAGTGCAGACAATAACTAGACACCAGGGAGAAGAGAGAATTGATGTAAATGAAGGCTGAGTGCAAACAATAACTAGACACCAGAGGGGAGAAAGAATCAACAGGTGCAGGAGCGTGACACCATTGCAAAGAAAGTTCATGTAGGGAATGAAAATCCGAGTGCATATGCAAAATGAAATAACCATTGTGAGGCCTTCCCTCCATAAAACCCACTGAGGTGACAGGGAAAGACGCCATAAGGACTGAATTGATGTCACCTAGCTGCCTCGTACCTGCTCTGGTAAGTCGTGGTTGGTGTTGTATGTGCGCCATTAAACCTCCCTTGTTGTTCAAGCGCACTATCTCCCTCCCATAATGAATGTTAAACATGGTGAATTGATGGAGGGGGAGGTTAGCGGCGATAGGCTTTAATTGCTCTGTGTGCATGTGTGTCAGGTATTGCGGGATCGCCAGATGTCACCCCATTCGGGGGTGTTGATATTAATTGTTAATGTCCTTATAAATTTAAATATCTTTAACTGTAGAATTTTGAAGTGTCGATATTAATTATTAGGATTCTTTGAAGTGTAATCCTTTGACTGGACATTGCAAGGGCCCTATTGGAAATAAGACCCAACATATGAATTAAAGCTAATTAATTTATGCCTTCTTTATTTCTTTTTAAATCATTTGACTCATTTTTTATGTATATATTTTATTCTTCATTTTATATGTACAATATAGATTAATTTGTTGATGTGTTTAATTTGTTTTATATATACTTTGATATGTGTTGTATATGTTCAATTTGTTGATATTATATATGTCATGGTGATCTGGGATCTTTTCATCTTGACTTATAAAGAATTGCATTAAATGAGCATAAATTAAAGTGCACCATTAAAGAAGGGAAAACTAAAAAATAAAGAGACAAAAGCATCATATCTGAACACAAAAACTTGATAACGGAGTTTGTCCCTGGTGGACTGCATCTCCGGGTCCTGCTCTCAAATGGGTAGGCTCTTTAATTAACTTAACAAATAATTTGGCAAAATACGTAAGTATACCTCATTTTGAAATCAAGCTGCAGAAATAATTATCAGATCTGAAAACAGACAACACCACTCAATTCGTGGTGTCGAATTACCCAAAAATGACTATCTCCATGCTCTAATCCGACTCTGGCACTCCCAGGCCCAAGAAGAATTTTGTCTCGGTTTGTGTGCCCTATGCAACCTGCAATAATCATTGTACCGCCTCGAAATTCATGCCCGTCAATTGTACGGTCCACGTCTCTTCCCCGTAGCTGGGCGGATTGCACCTTTTTAATATAAAATGTGGGCGGATGTACCTAGTGGTACCCGCGACATAGTGGTTATGGGCGAATGTATTAAGGCTTGGGCTCTCGTGGAGGCTCTGAGGTCGGATCCCACAGACTCTGTTTTTGGTACATTGGTTATATATATATGCAATACATAAAGATCGACCACTAACTTTAGTGGAGTCGCAAGAAGCTCTTCCAACTAATTGCTAAAGTTGGCATGGTCTGCCAAATTTGGCGGACCCACCAATTTTTGTTTTCGAAATTTGTTCACGAGTTATCATTGGGCGTTTCCCACCTGCCACGTGGCAGCCCTTGATTGGGCCATGTGGAGGCCCCTCATTGGGCCACGCTGCCCCCTACCAAGTCAGCACGGCACGTCAACATGCCATATCGGTCATACAGACTGTATGGACTGCCACATGGCATGATCCGACTGGTCCACGGATAAGTCTGAAAATCTAATAACCGGGTGACACGTGGCAATCTCTAGTGTTGCCACGTCATCATGATGATATCATCATGTCACGTGTCACTTCCTTTATCTTCCACATGCATTGTACGAATGATGACATCATCTGTACGAATGCTGACATCAGCAGTACGGATGTTGACTCATCCCCTGTTGATTGGGCTAGGTTGACCAAACATTGGTCGCGGATATCTTTCAATTCGTAACTCTGTTTGACGAGTCATTTGCGTCGTTAGAAATATTCTGATGCACTCTTCGCGATCATGTAATTTTCATTGAGATTTGGGAAATTTGATTTTTTTCCCTTTCTCTGTCTATTGGAGCCATTCTGAGCGTTTTGAGTTATTCTTAGCCTTCCTTGGATCCTTTTTTTTATCACGCCTTCCCACTGAGAGATTTTGGACCACCAAAAGCTTTCATCAATCAACTGGTAAGTGAGGGAAGAGTCCCCTCACGTTGTCCTTCTCGATCCACTTTGCCTTGCTTGGATGTGTGCCTTTTAAGCCTACTCAAAGATAATCAACATCACCCCTATGTGAAGTCCTCGTCCTCCTGTCCAGGATGATATCTTTCTATAGCTCATCCAAGTAATCAGGTGCAAACTCATCAACTAAAGGTATTGAAACTTCCTCATCTTGATCCATGATCATGGGAGGCTAAAAAAGTTTCAAGTTCTCAATGTTCACAACTGAGTAAATCTGCATATAAGGTCCAGACGAAAAGCATTGGTACCACTTTTATCCAAGATAGTGAAGGGTCCATAACGAATGGGCTTGAGTTTCTTGCCTTCACCCTTCAATCTCTCCTTGCTGATGTGAAGCCATACCCGGTCTCCAACCTAGAACTGATGATCAACCCTATGCTTGTCATGCCGAGCTTTATACTGTGCTTGACTTTTCTCCAACTGTTCCCGGACTGCCTGGTGTATCTGTTGGATCCTCTGGATGAACTTGCGGGCTCTGTCCTCTGTTCATTCTTCATTCACATCGACATCTCTCCCATACATCAAGTCCAAAGGAACCTTTGGTAGGTACCCAAAACATGTCTCAAAAGGTGAACTCTAAGTGGATGAATGTAAAGCTCGATTGTACGCATATTGTACATAGGGTATCTGTTCATCCCATAACCTGGGACAATTGCTGCAGTAGCCTCAAAGAAAAAGTACCCCTGTTTGGTTTACCACCTCTGTCTGTCCGTCGATCTGTGGATGGAAAGCAGTGCTCCTCTTCAATTTGGTGTCCATCATTCTCCATAAGCTAGTCCAAAAGTCCCCGAGGAATTGAGTATCTCGATCCAAGACGATGGATGCGGGTAACCCAAAGTGAACCCAAACATGTTGAAAGAAGAGATTAGCAGTCTGCTCAGCAGTGATCTGCTTTTTACATGGCATCAAGATACACATCTTGTTGAACCTATCCACTACCACATACAAATAATCATGACCCCCTTTGGTCATGGGTAAACCCCCTAAAAAATCCATGGATACACTTTCCCATGGATGGGATGGAACGTGAAGTGGTGAGTATAGCCCCAGTTTTCTATTAGTGGGCTTACAAGTAGAACACATCACACACCCCTTTACATATTTAGTTACAATTGCTTTCATTTGAGGCCAGTAACAAAACCTCTGCAAATGTGCCATAGTTTTTCCTACCCCAAAATGCCCAGACACAAGAGAAGTGTGAGCTTCTCATATTACATGGACTCATTCACTTGTAGGAATACATAGTTTTCCAAGATGGTAGAGTAATTTTCCCTACAGATAATAGTTATCTACTTGTGCACCAAGGGTTAGCTTCGCATATACTTCTTTAAAATCTCCATTGATGGCATATTGTTCTACATAGCTATCATGAGATAAAGAAGCATTCTTGAAAACAATAGATGCAACAATAGGAGGTCTAGAAAGCATATCAACTACCTTGTTACTTGTACCCTTTTTGTACTTGATTACCAAGTGAAATTGTTGTAGAAAAGCCATCCACTTGTAGTGTCGAGATTGTTGCAATTTGGTCCTTGCTTGAAGATACTGTAAGGGTTGGTGATCTGTATGTATGATTGTTTCCTTCCCCAACAAGTAGTGTTTCCATTTCTTTACGCTTTGGACTAATGCATACAACTCTTTATCATATGTAGGATAGTTAACAACAGCTTGGTTAAAAGTTTCAAAGTGGTAACAAATAGGCTTACAATATTGCATCAACACTGTACCCGTGGCGTATCCGTTGGCATCTGTCTCGATCTCAAAAGGTTGTTGAAGATTCGACAATGCTAATACTGGTGCGATATTGATCTTCTCCTTCAAAATATTGAAAGATTTTTGTTGCTTTCCTTCCCACTGAAAAGTGTTCTTCACATTGGTTAAGGAATGCAAAGGAGCTGCTATAAAGGAGAAGTTGGGAATGAATCTCCTCCAATACTCGATTGCACCTGAGAAGCTTCGAACTTCAGTTACACTTTTTGGCTCAGGCCAATTTATAATTACATCAGTTTTGGAAGGGTCAATTTTCAATTGTCCTCCTCCTACAATATGACCTAAATACACAAGTGCAGTCTTGCCAAATTCACATTTAGACAATTTTACATACAACTTTTCCCTTTTCAAAGTATCCAATACTTGCTTTACATGCCTCACATGCTCATCCCAAGTCCCACTAAAAACAAGAATGTCGTCTAAATATACAATCACAAAGTCATCTAGGAAAGGCTTGAATACATCATTCATCACACACATGAAAATTGTTGGAGCATTACAAAGTCCAAATGACATAACCAACCACTCAAACGATCTATGTTTGGTTTTAAAGGTAGTTTTCCATGCATCTTGTTTTGCGACTCTAATTTGATGATATCCACTGTGCAAATCCAACTTAGTGAAATAGACAACATTCTTCAATTGATCAAGTAAATCATCTATGCGAGGAAGAGGGTATCAATTTTTCACCGTGATTTTATTTAAAGCCCGGTAATTGACACACATTCGCCATGTGCCATCTTTCTTTGGCACCATCACGATCAAAGAACCACAAGGAGATGAACTAGGCCTGATGACCCCTTGATCCAATAAGCCATGTACCTGCTTCTTGATCGTTGTCATCTCCACAACTGACATCATGTACATGTCCACATTAGGAAGAGGAGAATCCTGCTGAAGATGTATCTCATGTTGGATTTCCCTCTTAGGAGGTAATCCATTTGGTTCCTGGAAAATATCATCATACTTAGAAACAATATCAATTAATTCCTTTTTATGAGATGGATCACACCCTTGGAAAGCGTCGGATGTCCCGACATATTTCTCTCTGACAACCATGAATACATATCTCTTAATAGTGTTTATGAGTCTTTCCATTTGCCTGACACTAACAAGTGTTGTATTTACCCTCATACTGTGAGCTCTAACAATATATTCCACTCCCCATTTAGTAAGGTGGTATTTGTTCTCATGACAAAAGAAGACTGCTTTTCTATCATAAAGATAAGGACTTCCCAACACTATGCCACATATATCAAGTGGTACAACATCCAAATCCACTTCATCAATCAATTTTGAAGCAATAACAAATATGATCCTACATTGTTTGGTGACATTAAGTTTTGCTTTATCACATACCGAACCAAGAGGATAAGGCTTCGGATGTGGTTTCGTTTCAAGACCCATTTTCTTGACAAGTGCTTTAGATATTAAGTTTACTTGGGAACCCAGATCGAATAATGTATCTATCTTAGTATGTTTATATACAACTCTTATATGAAATAACTCATTCCTCTTTCGTTCATCAACATGAGATTCATCATTGGAACTTGAACTAGCATGAAGAGAATCTTTACCTTGTACTCCAACCGCTGTGATCTTTCCTTCATCTATTGAATCAGAACTAAGATCTTGCTGCACTGTAGCAACGATCTTTGTCTTCCCTTTTCCACTGAACTGTTTTAGTTTCTTTTCTAGATGCAGTTTCCACTAGTGTTCTTCATCGTGACTACTCTTCTTGCAATGAGTGCAAGATGGTTTTCCTCCTTCTCTTGTCATTGTAGCGGTCTTCTTGTCCTTCCTTTTAAACTTCTTAAAAGCCTTTTGTGGGAAATTGGAAGGTTTCTTTGTGGGATCTTCTTGAGCATGTTTCCCCATGTTCTCAAGATGAGTGGCTTGCACACAAACTTCGTCAAGACTAGTGGGGTTAAACAAGAGCAAAGTATGTTGAATATAACCGTGAAGTGCGCCAATATACTTCATTAAAGTTTCATAAGAATCTAAAGGAATGTTCAATGCAAGAGATTTGTCCCTAAATTCTTTCGTGAAACTTTGTACAATTTGTCCTTTACTTTGCCTTAAAGTTTGTCATTCCATCATTGCTTTATGTAAATACCCTAATGGATAAAACTGCTTCCTTATCGCTGATTTAAATTTCGGCCATGAGGAAAGAAGCTTACCACACTTACTTATGTCCTGAAGCTTGGTCTCCCACCATATGAGAGCGGTGCCTTCCAATCGAAGAGAAGCCAGTTGCACTTTAACTTCCTCTTCATCAATATGTTGGACACAACAATACACTTCAACTTGTCAGATCCAATTATCTAGATTTTCAGGATTAGCATCTCCATTAAACATAGGTAAAGCAAAGTTTACATCAAGCTTTAATAATGGTTTCTTAAAAGAGGCTTTATGGCTAGAATGATGAGAATGCTCAGAGGAAGAATAACTAGAACTTGAAGTTGAAGACAGAGGCTCAGGAGGATCTCCTCCAACCCCTTGGTTTACCGAAGCATCATCATTTGCATGTGCTTCATTTTTTTTCCCTTTCTTCTTCATCCTTTTCTCGCAATCTCCATACATTCGCTCGACCATTTCTGACATGCGATAAAAGACCATGTGAAAGTTTTTCTCATGTTCATAACGCTTGTCCTCTTCTGCCATTTTCTTCCTTCCGGATACACGACCAACTTCGGGATTGAACGTCTTTAGAGTTCCTCCACCCTGCTTATGCTTGGCCCTAGTAAGCATTCACACTCAACAATTCAAGTCAAAGATGAATGCTCTGATACCAACATGATCTGGGATCTTTTCATCGTGACTTATAAAGAATTGCATTAAATGAGCATAAATTAAAGTGCACCATTAAAGAAGGGAAAACTCAAAAATGAAGAGACATAAGCATTAGATTTGAACACAAAAACTTGATAACGAAGTTAGTCCCTGGTGGACTATGTCTCCGGATCCTGCTCTCAAATGGGTAGGCTCTTTCATTAACTCAACAAAGAATTTGACAAAATCCATAAGTATACCTCATTCTGAAATCAAGTTGCAAAATTAATGTTTAGATCATAAAACAGACAGCACCACTAAATTCGTGGCGTTGAATTACCCAAAAATGATTGTCTCCACGCTCTGATCCTACTCCGGCACTCACAGGCCCAAGAAGAATTTTGTCTCAGTTTTCGTGCCCTCTGCAACCTGCAATAATCATTGTACTGCCTCGAAATTCATGCCTATAGGTCGTACGGTCTGCGCCTCTTCCCCGTAGCTGGGCGGATTGCACCTTTTTAATATAAAATGTGGGTGGATGTACCAAGTGGTACTCGTGGCGTAGTGGTTACGGGCAAATGTATTAAGGCTTGGGATTGACGGAGGTTCCGGGGTCAAATCCCATAGACTCTATTTTTGGTACATTGGTTATATATATTTGCAATACATAAATATCCGTTGCTAACTTTAGCGGAGTCACTAAAATCTCTTCCAACTTGTTGCTAAAGTTAGCGTGGTCCGCCAGATTTGACGGACCCACCAATTTTTGTTTTTGAAATTCGTTCATGGGTTGTCATTGGGAATTTCCCACCTGCCAAGTGGAAGCCTCTGATTGGGCCACGTGGCGGCCCCTCATTAGGCCACCCTGACCCCTGCCAAGTCAGCATGCCACATCAGTCGTACGAACTGTACGAACTACCATGTGGCATGATCTGACTAGTCCACGGATCGATCCGAAAAGCCAATAACCGGGTGACACGTGGCAGCCTCTAGTGATGCCATGTCAGCATGCCACATGTCACTTCTCCTACTCTTCCACATGTGTTGTACGAATGATGACATCATCTGTACTGATGCTGACATCAACAGTATAGATGTTGACTCATCCCCTGTTCACTGGGCTAGGTTGACCAAACTTTGACTGCGAATATCTTTCAATCCGTAACTTTGTTTGATGAGTCATTTGCATCGTTAGAAAGATTGTGACATGATCATGCCATTTTCACTGAGTTTTGGGAACTTTGAATTTTTTCCCTTTCTATGTCTACTGGAGCCATTCTGAGCGTTTTGATTTGCCTATGTGAGTTCTGAGTTATTCTTAGCCTTCCCTAGATCCTTTTTGGATCACATGGTTAGGTAGTCGACCATACTCACTTCTTTAATAAATTTTGATTACCCACTACTTTGAAACCCTCAACCTCCAGCCCAAAATTTGTCGCTCTTACCCACAAGAACCATATGCATGAGTTTTGCTTCGTTAAAAAATATTTCCAAACGGAGAGATCGAAGACTAGAAAAAATTTCAGAATATTTGCTATGACAAATCAATAACGCTATGCTTGATTTACTCATCATTGTTCCAACCCTGTCGTCAAAATTTTTTCACGACCTGCAAATGGAGATCATTGATATCCCATAAAATCATTGTATATAAAGTCTATGAGAGGCATA
>ML811098.1:0-10189 GCA_009831015.1 Picea engelmannii | reverse complement strand
TAGAGGATTACAATGTTAAGTGAAATTGGAAGAATGGTGGATGAATGGCTTGCCTCATTGGTCACCAATGTGGATGATGAGGGCATCGAGAATGCATCTAGCAGTAACCCATTTCCCATCTTTGAAGAGCCGAAGGCTGGGCACCATGTTATGCAGAAGGAAAAATCATTCAATTTTAAAAACAACAAAAAATGACTACAACATGAAACCAAAAAGCCACAAATTCAAGCCAGAGGGACAACCCATTAAAAATGAAATAAAGTCAAAACGAATCACAAACTATTTATCTCTCACAACGTTTCATATCATAGAACCACGGATTTTGAGAATTCGACAAGCCGCACAACAATGGAAAAAATCACAATAAATTGAAGAGTTGAGCATACTCACTTCTTTAATTAAGTTTGAATACCCACTGCTTGGAACCCTCGACATCCATGCCTGGAATCCGTCACCCTTACCCACAAGAACCATATGCATGAATTATGCTTCATTAAAAAATATTTCCAAAGCAGAGAGACTGGAGACTGGAAAAATTTGCAGACAACACATTGGGGAATTTATTTGGAGGAATATTTGTTGTGACAGATGGGTGATGCTATGCTTAAATCGATGGTTTTCAGTGAGCACTTGGTTAATCCTTTTATGGGGAATCTCGCAATGGAAATCTTGCAAACAACAAGTTGTATCCCAGGGTTTAAACCCTCCTACATCCATATCTGAAGGCCGAGTATACTCACCTTTATTAGACCCAACTCCACTATGACGAGGCTACATTTTTTCTTCCCTCAAACTACTTACTTTAGAGAGAGTGGGCATAGATAGATGCAGGTTTCACACACTCGTACTTGTTGCTACCTCGATGTTGAGATATAAATTCTTGTTCACTCGTTCGCAGCTACAACCATGTAAAAAATGTAGCGTATTTTGATCTGAATTGTCGGTCTACCCACACGCTACCAAGCCATATCGATCTTCACTGGAAGCAAGGTAAGCAATTTTAAATATACACATTGAAGGTGGTGGCAACAAAATCTGATCCAAGTTTATCAAAGGAAATATTGGATAGCAACAAAATCTATTCAAGTTGATTTGATCCGATCTAATCCTGACATATATCTAATTGAATCCTATCCTAACAGAGAACAAAGGAGGTATGATAGGAAATGAGACCTTACAAACAATAAAGAGACAAGGATAGGTGGAAAAATGACATGGCAGGTGGTATTGGTTGATAGGTTTTGGGTTGTTGACGGGTTTTAGGCAAAAACTCTTCCTATATACATGCCTTCGGCATACAAATTGTTTGGGTCTTGACTCTCAAGAGTTATTTAAGATTATAAAATTATTAATCGTAAATTTGAGATACTAAGGAGCACAATGAGTATTATATAGTTAATAACTACATTTACATATAATAGCTATACAATAAGATATTTTTCTTTTGAGAATCTAATTATTTTCCATCTTTTAAAATGAATATAAAATTGATAATCATAAGTTTTGAATCGTTAATGAATATAATGAGTCATACACAATAAATTGTTTTTTTATATCTAATTTAATGTCAAATTTTCTAATTGGTAATTATGTCGATGATTTTCCCCTCAATTTGATGATAGTTGTCAATGGGTAAACTAACATCAATAACATGACTTCAATACCAATTAGCAACAATATTTATACTAGGCAAGTACCCGAGGCATTAGTGGATGCGCATTACTCCTCACCATGAGTAGAATGAAGTGCCATCAAAATATCATCATGGTCGTGGTTGGTAGTGGTCTCAAAGGCCATCATGATTCAAGCATGCCCTCCTATGTTATATGTCGACCCCCATACTTGAACACAACACTTTGCCTATTTGCTCACCTCAATGGTTGGGTAATTAGGTTTTCTTCCATAGGGTATTTGTCTTGCCATCTCACAAGTGTGGGTGGGAACACTCTAATTGGGAGAGCTTAGACCTCCATGATTTGGAGGCCCGTGGGGTATTTGATCCAGGTGGATCTCAATATACCTTTTCCACTGAATCAACATTTCAAGCCTATGGTTTTGAAAAATAGTGATATTCACCCTTTTGATGGGGAATAGAATGTAACGAAATCTTCATTTGTTAGTTGCAAACATCATGTAATAATTTCCTAGTGGTCTTATTTACATGTGTACAACATAGAATTAATGCAGTGGATCCCATTAGAACTCTACATTTAAGCACGCTCAGGCTAGAGCAGTATTGGGATGGGTGACCGCCTGGGAAGTCCTAGTGTTTTACATGCCTGTGACATTTTATAAACTTATACCCATTTATCCCACATGCATCATGGTAATTGGTCCCCTCTCATTCTCTCATATATAATTGAGGTGAAGGATGCCCTTTAAGCATGCAATGGAGTGTGATGTAAAGCTTGTTACGAATAATGCGTAGCCAACATCTCTTTCTTTTCAGAGATAAGCTATCCCATTCTGCCAGTTTGTGTTCTATAATGTTTTTCTCTCTTATTCATTAATAGAAGTTGGGTTTCACTATATTTTTGTGTTTCTTGCAATATCTCAGTGTATTTCCTTGTTATATCTCTGCTATATTTTTGTCTTCATGTCGTTCTCAAAATAATATGGATCAGTGGTATCAGAGCAGTCAACTCCTTTCCGTTTCTCATAGCAGGTCCCCGATGAGGTCAGGGTATAGAGAGTTGGGTCTCAAGCTAGTTTCGCTTGAGGAAAACTGCTCTCGCCAGCCCAAGCAACCTCCTGTGGTGGAAGAAAAGGGAGATGATAGAGAAGGAGATCCTTTCAAGACGTTGCTTGAGGAAGCCCTCATGCGACATAGGAACAAGATGATGGACAACTAAGCTTAGATCCTTCAAAGACTACTGATGGTGGTGGCCGAGGCATCCTTGAAAATCAATCATTTCATAGGTGTGACACCCTTCAAGGTACAAGTCAATTTTGATATCCCCTTATTTGAAGGCCAGATAGATGTAGATGCTCTAGAAAAATGGTTGAATATACTAAAAAGCTATTACTCTGTCCAAAACAATTTCGACCGTGAAAAGATCACCTTTGTGCTCCTTAAATCCCTTCCCCATGTCAGAGCTTGGTGGGAAGGTTATTGGGAGAGGTACATTGCGAGTGAATCTACACCATTCAGAAGAGAAGCCACTTGGGAGGCCTTTGTAGATGCCCTAAAGGAGAATTTCTACCCTGTCAGAAACTATGATGACCAGTACATGAAATGGACAACTCTGTGTCAGAAAAGAGACTAGAGGGTGTTAGAGTACACTAACATCATTCATACCTTATGCTCAAAGTTGGGTATTAAAGACTCTGGGTAGCACTTGGTTTTGAAGTACCATAGTGGTCTACACATGTACATCCAAATAGAGATGGATTTCTTGGATTTCTCCTCACTAGGAGTTGATTATCAATATGCAGTCAAAATCGAGCAAAAATTCAAGCAACGGAGTAAGCAGGAGTTTGGGTTTGAAAATATGCCAAAACAGAAGCATGGAAAATGAAACCCTAACTCACATAACGAAGGACATATCAACAAGGAAGGCAAAACTCAAGAGAGCCAGTCTAAGACACATGCAAAGAAGGGAAACATGAAGTTTAAGAAAGACACCAAGAAGTGGTGTGAGTTCCACAAAATCCCCTAGCACAACATCGATGAATGTCGCTCAAAATAGTCATTGGTGGCCGAGCTCAAAGAAAAATAATTAGAACTTGACTTGGCATTTGGTTCAGAGCACAATAAAGGGAAACAAATCATCAATGTACAATCCACTTCTACAATCGTGGCCACAAGAATAAAACCAGAAGAACCAGAGGAACTTGAGGAGGGGGAGCGCCTCTTCCACTCACAAATGTGGGTAAAGGGGACCCCACTGCATTTCATTGTTGACAAAAAGAGTTAGAACAACCTGGTATCAGTTGAGGTTGTTAATAGATTGAAGCTTCCAACGATGCCACACCCACAACCATACACCATCAGATGATTGAGCTGGGGACGAGACATCTGTGTTAGCCAACAATGTCACATGTCCTATGGCATCAAGCCCTTCAAGGATGAGGTAGTGTGTGATGTTTCCCCACTTGAAGTTTGTGATGTTCTTTCAACACAACCATATATGTGGAAACAACATGCTATCTATGAGTCTCGACCCCGCTGCGTCATTGTTACTCTGGGAGCTCAGCTCTACAGGGTACTAGAGGTAGCTCCCACTACTACCACTTCATTGATATTGGAAAACAATGCCGCGAAGTAATCTCTCAGACCACAAAGTTTTCTTTCTTCATGATCCAGTCATATGGTGAACAAAAGGTCATTGTGACCACTACAAACTCGGCCCAAGACGTTTTTATCCAACAGAAGCAGGTAAAAAAGATTATAGAGGAGCACAGCGAGAATGAGAGTCTTCCATATGTTCAACATAGCTATATTGGCCATGACCCTTTTCATGTGAGCTTGGGGTTCCAACCATTAGCCCCCATTGATATAACTCTTCTTGCTGCATATTCATGGACATAGTCCTCCCACACTTAGACCAAGGCAAATCCTACATCTAGATTTGTTGAACAGATCCAACACCTCCAATGGGTTCATGACATGCTTCCACAGACAAAGTACAAGCATGACATCTACTTCAACAAGGCAAGTGACTCACCAAGGTTTAGATTCAGCAAAATTTTCCCCGTCTCTTGAGGGAACTTGATGTAATGGGGACCATTGCTTCCTAAGGGGGGATGAGTGATCCAGGTGAATATCAATGGCCATCCACCTTTTCCATTGAATCAACATTTCAAGCCCTTGGTTTTGAAAAACCATGATATTCACTCTTTTTATGGGGAATGGAATGTAATACCATCTTCATTTTTTACTTACATACATCGTGTAATATTTTTCTAGTGGTCTTATTTACATGCCTACAACATAGCATCAATGTAGTGGATCCCATTAGAACTCCGCAGTTAAGCATGCTGATGCTAGAGTAGTACTGGGATGGGTGATCGCCCGAGAATTCCTAGTGTTTTACATGCCTATGACATTTTATAAACTTATACCAATTTATCGCACATGCATCATGGGAATTGTTCTCCTCTCACTCTCTCATATATAATTGAGGTGAATGAGGCCCTTTAAGCATGAAATGGAGTGTGATGTAAATATTGTTGCAAATGACGCATAGCCAACATCTCTTTGTTTTCAGAGATAAGCTACCCCATTCTGCCAATTTGTGTTCTATAGTTTTTTCTCTCTTATTCATTAATAGAAGTTGGGTTTCACTGTATTTTTGTGTTTCTTGCAATATCTCGGTGTATTTCCTTGTTATATTTTTGTCTTCATGTCATTCTCAAAATAATCCCGATCAATATTGCTCTTACCATCTCATAAGTGTGGATGGGAACTCTCCAATTCTTATTTGGGGGAGCCCAAACCTCCAGGATTTGGAGGAAATAAGGGACTCTACCCTTGGTGTTTGTGGCAAGAGGCTTATTGGTAGTAGGTTGGTTTGACACTCAAGGAAAAGGGGTAACACTATACTTGTTTCTAACGGTGAAGAAGAAAATGTAGTGCAATTTTTGGAAGAGGAATATTTTGCCCTTATTAAGAAGCTCAAAACAAGCAACTTTTCATTGTCTTGAATAGGAATCCCATGGAGGAGGCTTATATAGAAGTTGCCAAGCTAGAGAGGGAGGCATGGCTGGTGTTAGCACATGTAAATTTTCACATGAAAAATTGTAATTTGGGCAAACTTGATTTGATGGCTGAAGCAACAGAGAATCGAACCACTGGAGCTTGATTGATTCAATTTTGCTATTTTGACCTTTTTTTGAAGGTTACATGCATCAAAACCCTAATTTTTAAAAATTCCTTAGAGATTTGAAGATTGCATGCAAGTTCACAGTGTTTTTGATCAAAGGATGGACTATTACAGGTGATGATATCATATTTCTACCCATACATATGCTGGAGTGTTTTTGTTTTGATATAAGAATTGTAAATGCAAAATTTGTAGTTGCACAGCAGCCTTGCTGGGCAATTGTAACAATCCTATTTTCAAGCAGCAAAATGAGGTTTCCTTGTCAAGTTTTGAGTGGGAAGCTCAATCAGTTGAGTGATAATGAGATAGACACTATGAATGCATCAATATAAGCAGTTTATCACTCAGAGGTAATTTGGGCTCATTCATTGCAGTTTCACATATATTAGGGTTTTTAAGTTTTGAGAGGCAAATGATTTTTTGAAGGAGGGCGAAGGGGTTCTAGGGCACCCTGTCATCATCATGAAGCTATTATCACCATCAAATATTTTCATCTATCATCCAAAGTGAAAAAGAATGGACAAAATGCAAAAAGGGGGTTTCGTTGTGCAATTGTCCTAGTATTATTTTTGAGCAACAAAGTGGGTTTCATCTTGTCCTTTTTTGAATTGGAGGTCAAAACAGTTAGAATATGATGTCTCAGACATCATCATTGTATCAACTTGATCAGGTTATCAGTCAGTACATGTAGCTTCATTTTTTCAATATTGAGGCACATTAAGGTTTTGAAGATTTGTGAAGGTAATGATGTTTTGAAAGAGGTTGTAGAGGTTCTAAGGCCACCTATCATCATCATGAAGACTAAATTTACCATCAGTCACTCATCACACAACATTCAAATCTAAAACAAGATGAAAAGGAAGATGTTGTGCACGGGCGCAAGGCACGCTGCACAAATCACTGTTTTAGTGGTCAACTTCAAGATTGCTTTCTGACCAACTGGAGAGGAGTTTTGAAAAACCCAAAGAGGTTTTTGTCAAGAATGGACCCAATAACAAAAGCCTTTCTCATAGTTGCAACATGTGTTATAGTTTGGGATTTTTGAATGAATATTTACAACCCATTTTTCCAGATTTAAGCATTTAATGTTTTCCTGTTTTAGTCGTCATCTTTGGGCGCATATTTCGAGAAGTTGGAGAAGAATTTAGAGGTTTTTGTCAAGCACAGACCCAATAACAAAAAACTCTCTCATTTTTTTACACACATGTCATGATTTGGAATATATGATATGATCTTTAAGGCCTATTTTCCAAAATTTCGCCCAACCAGATTTGCTGACAAAATTATAGAAGTTTTTGAAATTCGACTTGATGGACCTCCAACTCAGCAAGGTTGACCCCAAATTGATTTGGATATTGAAGCTTGAATATTGTTCTCTCAAATCCCATGATTTTATCTCCATTTAGCCCATTTTAAGTGAGTCAAAGATCGGATCTTAGATAATAGGATATTGACAGATTTTGCAAATATCTTATCCCTAAAGCATTGTAACAACTCTCTATCTTTGGGAAAAGATGGATTTCGACCCCCTTAGGATAGAATATGATATTTTTCTATATATTTAATGAGGAGAGAGGTCCAAAGGGGGTTGGTTTGAGAGGGAGAGAAAGACCTGGTGCATTTTGTAAATCTTCTGAAATTTTATTTGCAAAGTGATTAATCCAAGAAGCCCATAACTCTTTCTTCCAGAGATTCATGTGTTAGTATGTTTTCAGTCTGTGATTATCTCATGTGAATGTGTTTCTTCATCTCAATTACCATATTAATTTGCATGTCTTCTTAATATTCAATCAAGATATATGTTTCATAATTCATCTGTTGTTGATGCTCTATTTCACGTGATTGAAGATTTCACCATTTCATCTAAAGCTATTTTAGAATTCACCCTTGTTAGGTGCTCTACTATAGTGGATTGTTTATCCTTAATTTTGTTATCACCCTAATATAATTAAGTGGTTGAAAGGATTTTAACTATCTTTCATCTGTCTTGATTGGTTCATTTACCAGTGGATGGTCATTTTGATCTATTCTTAGAAGACTCCATTGCCTAATGGTTTATCCTTCACCCTGTTCAACCACAATAAAAGTTTAAAATCCTGTCAAAACCCATAGATCTGACCTTTGTTTTCAGCGATTGAACCTTCTTTGAGCTTATCTTCAGTTAGAAAATCCATTCCATTCCCCATCAAAAGGGTGAATATCACAAGTTGATGAACTTTGATCATTTACATGCTCTATCTACTTGAGTATTTTGTATATATCTGAATTTCTACCTATTAATAGAATTATACTTTTTACTTATTAAAAAAATATAACTTTAACAATTTTATGTGATAGTTTATTTTTTGTTTAGTTTTAGTTTTATATTATAGTGTTTTTTAATTTTTTGAATAATGTTATTGTTTTTATGTTAATATCTTTATTAATAAATAAATACACATAGGATGACCAATTTATTAAGCAAAACAATGTCAATAATATGATGATGATGATGATGATGATGGTGGTGGTTAACGTCCACTGAGACCAAAATTGGTCTATCAAACCTTGATACAAATAAGAGATTACTTGGATTTCTTTAAAATGTTATTTCGATGCTTGAAAAGCATTAAGAGAAGCGTTCCAAGATCACTAAAGTTTTGATGACTTAGATGGTTAGGAAGGTCGGTATTGGGACAAATATTTGGAAATTGGGATCTAATTTGGGTATATGCAGGGCATTCTATGAGAAAGTGCTTTTCATCTCCAACCCTCTTGGTGTCACAAATGTGACATATTATTTCTTGCCATGGTGTTTTGGGGATTGTCCAACACCCAGTTTCACTATGCAGCTCATGATAATTAATCATTATTTTAGCAATGTTGATTCTCTTCTTTACACTAGTCAAAACAAAGAGATGTTTTTTATATTCAAGATTATGGATAACCACCTCCTTATAATATCTTAATTTTCTTTTATCCTCTAATTCTTTATCACACCATAGATTCTCCTTAAATTTAACTTGTATAATATTTTTAATGCCATTGATATTCTGCAGAATAACTTCTTCTTTTATTCCCCAATAATTTAGCCAAGACTTGGCATCATTATGCCATCCCCACTTGAGCTGTTGGTGTTTTTGGCTAGATTTTGAAGCAATTTTGGGGAGCCTCTTGTTATCCATGTTGTTTATCTTGTTATTGTACATTAAGTACCTAATCATAGTTGTGCTCTCAATGGGGGGAAGGATCGCTTCGATGAGGAGGATAGGATAGGGTGTATTGCCCTTAATTTTAAGATTATAAGTTATAAAATTCTTTTGGATTTGCTCTATCTTTCTCTAGGATTCTTGAGAGATACTACATCCCCAAACTTCACATCCCTACAAGATAACAATAGTGACAAGAGTCTCAAAGAGGAGCTTTTTCTTATCCCAAAGACAAAGGTTTGTTAATTTACAATTATTTTCAAGCTCATAATAAGCTTTCCACCCTCCATTTATCCTTTTCTCAATGCTATAGTTCCAATTGATCTTGTGATGAAAATTGGTTCCAAGATACTTGTACAAAGACACTTCCTCTAAGATATTATTGTCATATACAAAATTATCGTGGGTGATCTTGTTGGATTTAATGATCATAGCCTTTGTTTTTTCGGTGTTCATAGTCATACATGTACTAGAGAAGAAGTCCTTGAGGATTCTAAGTTGCTTACTAAGGTCATAGAGATTCCTTTCCACAAGAACAATAACATCGACATAGAGAAGAAGGATGATTACTATACTAGCAAGAATTGGTCCAACACAACCTACAGCTTCCAAACAATCTTCCAACTTGTCAATGTAAATGCCAAAAAGGGTAGGGGATACGAGACAACTTATAAAAGTGGAAATCCTTTATTTTTCAAAATAAAATGATACTAATACATATATTGCTAAAATCTTGAAAAGAAGGAATTTTTTTTTTTCTTACAAGTAGATTTTGTTGAAGAAGAATTTTTACACGACAACAATAATTTCAATTTGAAATTCAAATTGACATATTATCCAATATAAACTTTTCTTTATTCATTTTTTTTTACTTATAACGATAAACACAAATTTAACTCATTAGGATTAATAAAAAAATCTAGAGACAACACTTCACAATAAAACAAATGGGTAAGAGTGAGGAAATTATATATGATTCTCCAATCCTATTCAAAATTTTCAATATTGCAAATATAGATATTTGTCCAAACTTTTTTATGGGACATGGAACTAACTAAATGCCCAATAAACATTACACACACATATCTATGTGTATGTGTGTGTGTGTTTCAATTGGTTCTAGCCTGAGTGGTAGAGAGGAGAAGTTGTTATCCTCCCCACCTGGGTTCATGATCC
>ML811097.1:79090-89208 GCA_009831015.1 Picea engelmannii | reverse complement strand
CCCCCCCCGCCTTTCTACCTTTAAGTGGAGGGGGGGGGGTCTAGAATCGGGGGCGCACTTCTTCAATGGTTGCAATTAGAGCACCCAGATCAACGACGCGCAGGCGATCCAGATCTCCCTTGCCTCTCTATCTTTAATCAGTGTCGGTCCCTCCCCCGTCGTGTCACCTCTCGAGCCGCCGCTCCCCTGCAGCCTATCTTCCACTTCACTTCATAGCATGGCCCTTCCATAGTCCATCGTCCTCCTTCCAGCTGCCATGTGTCCTCCTTTCTCCACGTCACCTGTCCACACATCCTCATGGCACACCTTTTCCTTTTTCTCATTTTCGCCTGACACCTCATGCCAGGTGTTCTTTATCTCCCAACTTGCCTCTCCTCCTCCTTCAGTCCCGCTGCCTTATGTCTTCCCCGTTATCTCCCTACGGCATTGTGCCTCGTCATAAGAGCGCTTCAGCCCTCCCCCTCTGGCTATGTATGGTCGTCTCTACTCCTAATCCACTCAAGCCCACGCTCAGTGTCTCCTCTGCCCATCCACCACTCCCATTATGCACCTAGCCTTCGAGCTGGTCTCCACGTCTATTCATCAGGTCGTTCATATAATCCGGATGGCAGCGTGAGGGGCCTTCCATGTCCCAAAGGTGTCGAGTTGGTTGGGCCGTTCTCAATCCCAAGGAAGTAGTTATTAAGGTAGTTGGTGGTGGTTAGATATCATCTCCACCATAAAGGGAAAGTCCGACAATGAATTAAAAGCACGTCGATTCACCCACGGGACTGTCAGGGGTTCGATTGCGTCTGCCATAGGTGCACAATCATTCAGAGACTGTAGGTGCATATTGTCAGAAGCCATGCAGACGCAATGTTTTTAATGCAACGTCTCGATTTTGTTGTTGTTGTTGTTTCGAGTATATGTAGGCGTTTTCGCCATTTTTATAGGTATCAATGGTTGAGCGAGGCTCCCGGCTGTAAACATTTAATGAAGCACTGTTACTCTAGTTATGCATGGACTCTTGAGACTTCTTGCCGTATGAATGTCAGTTTCTTTCACGTCTTTGTTTACATTGTGTTAGAGCAGCTTGGAATTGGAGAATCCAGTCGAGTTGTAACTGTTATAGGATGATGTAGAATTGGATCACTGTAACAGTCGCATTGTCTCTAATCAGTCCTTGTGATTTTCCTAACGTTGAATGACTTGGAATTGGAGAATCCATTCAAGTCCCCCTTTCAGTTTCTTAAGACCCTGAACCAAGAGGATCTTGCATTCAGAGTTTTTCTTCTACAAATTACTGAAAGGCTTGTTGCCCGAGGTAGTTTGTCCACTCCTCTCACCAAATCTTCAACCTGCTCATTTTCAAATCAACCCATTGATTGAAGTTAGATCAAGACCTCCTTTGCTCCTCATATGCTGGACCCAGTCCCTGAGTTTGAGTGATACCTTCCCAAGTCTCTACCCATTTGATCACCCATTAAAACTATCGTGACAAAAAGAAAACTGATGGGTGTCGGGCTCTGCTCCTGCTACAATCTAGGAGTGACTTCCATCGCCAACATTTCTGATGTCGTTGCCGGGGACGAAGTTGAAGATTTTCCCTGGGCAGAACGACATTGAGCTTATGATTCTGAAGGTGCATCAAACATCAGAGCCCTTCAAGATTGCTACTGTGCACCTGGCGACTCCACTGTGGCGACTCCAAGGTTTTCACATCACTGTTTCAGCTGTTGCTACTCTTAGCACACCTGAAAGCTGACCCTAAGGAGCTTTCTCGAGAAGGTTTCAGCAGCTTCTTTCTCAGCCTGAGAAGCTTCCTGGGGTAACAACAACGTTAGGATCTGGTCGTTGATGGTGAACAAGGAACAGACACATTCGAAGCTGCGCATCTTTCACCTGGCGACTCCATGATTCAAGGATCGATTGACGACTCCACTGGTTCGATATGGAGAAAATCCTTGCTCCCAGGTTTGCTCCTTTTAATTTTTCTGCTATTCCTGGTTTTCCTAATGTTGTCCCCTCTCTGAATGAATGGGGCGATTATTTGCCCATATTTGGAAAGTGTGAAGATGACAACCCTGCTTATCACCTCAGTGAGTTTCATGAACTCATGCGTCAGTGGGAGATACATCATGAGGATGTATTATTGAAAATGTCCATGTTCTCGTTAGCAAGGGATGCGCATAAATGGTATCATTCTTTACCCCCTGCTAGCATTTCTTCACTCTCGGAGTTTCATGCAGCTTTCGTCACCTATTACCAAGAGCTTTATCCCTCTGTGTTAGTTTGATATAGCTGTTGTGAGGGATACCACAACTCTATACCGGATCAAGCTGTTTCGGACATAGGCTATGAGGATGATCCTAATGACCTGGATCAAAGCTTCGTCCTTTCTCCTCCCCATTCGTCTGCAGCAGGGGGGGGTTATGAGAGTGATGAAGTTCCCAGGGAGGAGGATGGCGCTCTGAGTGAACTAGTGGTGCAGGCAATTTTCCCCACTCCCCAGTGTGCAAAATTGGAATCTGAAGGCAGCAAAAAGGATTTTCCAGTCTTTGAGGCACATGATCTAAGCAGCTCTTTTGAAGAGATTATTGAAGATTTTTTGGATGTGTTAGCATCTTCCCCCAATGAGCCTGATGTCTCAGATTTAAACAAGGAAGCCATTGTGGAAGAGGATCATTCTTTCTTCCTTCATGAGATTTCCCATGATGTATTTCCATTTGGGATTGAAGAGAAGGATCGGGAGACCATTCCCTTTTTACAAGATGGGGGAGTGCAAGGAAAAGAGGAGGAGGAACTAGAGGAACAGTTGAGCACGCATTTCATGTTCTATCCAGAGCCAATCAATGAATAGACACCGCCTGAGATCAGTGAGTCTGCGTCAGTTTTCCTCCTACCTGTGCTTATCAGAGATATTCAGCCACAGGTGGACAACTGTGTAGCATAGGTGGCTGTTTGTCGCCAGTTTTAGGGATTGGCCACTCATTCTATGACCCTGTCAGTAAGTACATGGAGTGGCATTTCCCCTATGCCTTGGAGCCACCCTATTTCATCTCAACTCTAGCCTGTAGGGAGGAGTTGAAGAGTGTAACCGTTCTGCTATCACGGTTACACCATCTGTTGATGATCATTGACAGAAGGAAGGAGCTTCTATCCAGTAAGTTGCTTGAATGGCTATGGTGGAAATCTGCTTTCACCTATCCCCATGTAAAGTGTTTTATTAGTTTAGGATTGTATATAAATAAGCTCCTTTGAGCATGTATCTTTATTTTGTTGCTTTTATTTTTCGGCTTGTATTTTTAGCAGCGGGATGTTTTGAGCCTGACTCCATAGCCCAACAACAAGGCACTGAAACTGCAAAATGAGTCCTTAGAGCATCAAAGGGATGACTTTATCCCCCATGGAGACTAATGTTAGCGACATTTCTTGTAAAGGGGGATGAAATGTGAAGGAGTGGGTAAAAAACCCACTTACCCTAAGTTTAGGGTGCAAAATGCGCCTGTGGTTAAGCGGCAAGCGAATCTGGATGGCAGGGATCGGAGCGCCCGGATCAACAGTGCACATTGGAATCGAGGGCACACTTCTCCAATGGCTATGATCAGAGCGCCTGGATCAACGACGCATAAAGCAATTCTGGACCCCCCCCCTGCCTTTCTACCTTTAAGTGGAGGGGGGGGGGTCCAGAATCGGGGGCGCACTTCTTTAACGACTACGATCAGAGCGCCCGGATCAACGACGTGCAAACGATCCAGATCTCCCTTGCCTCTCTATCTTTAATCAGCATGGGTCCCTCCCCCGTCATGTCACCTCTCGAGCCGCCGCTCCCCTGCAGCCTATCTTCCACTTCACTTCATAGCATGGCCCTTCCACAGTCCATCGTCCTCCTTCCAGCTACCATGTGTCCTCCTCTCTCCACGTTACCTATCCACACATTCTCGTGGCACACCTTTTCCTTTTGCTCATTTTTTCCTGACACCTCATGCCAGGTGTTCTTTATCTCCCAACTCGCCTCTCCTCCTCCTTTAGTCCCACAGCCTTATGTCTTCCCCATTATCTCCCTAAGGCATTGTGCCTCGTCATAAGAGCGCTCTAGCCCTCCCCCTCCAACTATGTATAGTCGTCTCTACTCCTAATCCACTCAAGCCCGCGCTCCATGTCTCCTCTACCCATCCACCACTCCCATTATGCACCCAGTCTTCGCGCTGGCCTCCACGTCTATTCATCAGGTCGTTCATCTAATCCAGATGGCAGCGCGAGGGGCCTTCCACATCCCAAAGGTGCCGAGTTGGCTGGGCCATTCTCAATCCCAAGGAAGCAGTTATTAAGGTAGTTGGTGGTGGTTAGATATCATCTCCGCCATAAAGGGAAAGTCCGACGATGAATTAAAAGCACGTCGATTCACCCACGGGACTGTCAGGAGTTCGATTGCATCTGCCATAGGTGCACAATCATTTAGAGACTGTAGGTGTAGATTGTCAGAAGCCATGCAGACGCAATGTTTTTAATGCAACGTCTCGATTTTGTTGTTGTTGTTGTTTCGAGTATATGTAGACGTTTTCGCCATTTTTGTAGGTATCGATGGTTGAGCGAGGCTCCCGGTTGTAAAGCTTTAATGAAGCACTGTTATTCTAGTTATGCATGGACTCTTGAGACTTCTTGCCTTATGAATGCCAGTTTCTTTCACGTCTTTGTTTACACTGTGTTAGAGCAGCTTGGAATTGGAGAATCCAGTCGAGTTGTAACTGTTATAGGATGATGTAGAATTGGATCACTGTAACAGTCGCATTGTCTCTAATCGGTCCTTGTGATTTTCCTAACGCTGAATGACTTGGAATTGGAGAATCTAGTCAAGTCCCCCTTTCAGTTTCTTAAGACCTTGAACCAAGAGGATCTTGCATTCAGAGTTTTTCTTCTACAAATTACTGAAAGGCCTGTTGCCCGAGGTAGTTTGTCCACTCCTCTCACCAAGTCTTCAACCTGCTCATTTTCAAATCAACCCACTGAATGAAGTTAGATAAAGACCTCCTTTGTTCCTCACATGCCGGACCCAGTCCCTAAGTTTGAGTGATACCTTCCCGAGTCTCTACGCATTTGATCACCCATTAAAACTATCGTGACAAAAAGAAAACTGATGGGCGTCGGGCTCTGCTCCTGCTGCAATCCAGGAGTGACTTCCATCGCCAACATGCAATTTTGTTATTTTTCACTAAGACAGAACTTTCGGTGGCTTAGGTGAACATTTCAACTATTCATTAGCCACCAACAGTAGAGCTTTTGGTAGCTAATTGGGCCAAATTTAGTCTATTTTAGCCACCGAAAGCACTGACTAGGCAGAGAGGTATTTTTTTTGCACAAATCCAAGTTTTTCTTATCCAAATGCCTCATGAATGGTTCCAAACGATAGATAATAATTAAGGTCATCATTATCAAGATTTTGTTTTGATTTTGGAGATGCATAGCAAGGTGGAAAGGTTAAAATTGGTTACCTATTTTCTAGGAAAAAGCTGTCTTGTTGCCAGCAAGTGGCAATTTCGATTTGTCCCATATCTTATGAAGACCCATCAACCTTGGAAGGCATACTACACCTGTTGAAGATTTTGAAATATATAAAGATCACTTGAGATAAGGAGTTGGACTATTTTATAGGATCTCTGCCTATTTTCTTGTGTCAGTTATTGATTTTCTATTTTTGGTAAATTCGATCCAGTATTCTAGGATCTGAATATCTGATGTAAAGGCTATAAAGCCACAAAATTTTGATGAACCAGGGGTTCGAATTTGGAGACTTTTTCACACTATGTACTTAAGCTTCTCATTTGTAGACCAATAATACAAGTTTATTTTGCACTACCTGTTTAGATTCATATTTTCTCTATCTATTCTATATTTGCACATGGATGTTTAATTCATGTCTATTCTATTTGTCCAAATCCTTATAGTTGTTATCCTATCTTTGCTTTGATGAGTTGAATTGAAAATATCTTTTACTCATTGTGACTGGCCATTCATATATCTTTATGTGTGAGTTTGTTGGCATAGTAAGAATTCTCCATACATTCACTTAAGTTACAAACCCTCTGAATAGTGAGAGTTAAGAGCCTTGTCATCTGCTTATGTTTATGCATGTCTTGAGAGAGCAGGTATGATTTAGTCATCTGACTTGATCCAATTAAGAGAATATTATACACTATTGAGATATTAGTTAAGTTACTAGGCATCTCTGAGATACAACCTAAGAGAGTTTCCTGGAGTGATAACACCAGTCTTGTATTATGGTGTCAGCTTCGTGCTGATGATATTGTGTAGCCAGCTTCATGTTGTGATGCCAGGTTCATGTTGAAGACTCTCAGCCTAGTGTTGATGTTGATGATGCTCCAACCTTTTTGTTGTGTTGTTGCTACTATTGATGATGAGAATTTTTTTTGATGATTTATAGATATTCCAGTCAGTGTTCCAAGATGTTGTTGATGATGATGCCCTCTCTCTTACCTGATGTTGTTGTAGAATAACCTTCTTGTTAAGGGGGAGTGTTGAAATATTGTAACTGCAAAGAGTATTCTATTTATTATTGATGTATTATTCATTAGATCAATCCCCTTTTGTGGATTGATCATGTTGGGCATTGTAAATGACCAAATCCCCTTTTGCGGATTGGTCAAACCCTAATTGTAATATGCTAAATGAGAAGTCAACCCTACTAGTGAAAACACACCTCAGTTCAACACCTTCCATATTGTATAAATAAGAGAGGCCAGCACCTCATTTGTTCACTCACTCACTTGTTCATCAAAGCGCAAGTTTGGAGCTGCAGTTGGAGAAGAATGAAGAGAGAGAGGGGCGCATTCTTGGGAGAGGACTTTCTGCAGTGTTTGGTTTATTCTCTTGGCATTGTATTGGCTATCTATATTAGGGAAGTTTTTGTTGGGTTTTCTCCCCCATGAGGGTTTCCTAGGATAAATGGCGTGTCTCTTGTGATTTTGTATTTATCAGTGATCCTATATATGCTATGGTTATCTAGTGAATTGAAAAGAAACCTAATAATAGCTTAAACTCTAACAGTATGGTATGCATTTTCTTTCCATTTCCTTGTATGGTATGGTACGGTATGCATTTCCTTGCCATTGCCTTGTATGGTATGGTATCATATGGTATGTCTTTTCTTGCCATTTCCTTGTATGGTATGGTATTGTAGGGTATGCCTTGCCTTTCCATTGCCTTGTATGGTATGGTATGTCTTTCCTTGCCTTGCCTTGCCATTGCCTTTCATGGTATGGAATGGTATGGTATGTCTTTCCTTGCCATGCCTTTCCATGCCTTGCATTGCCTTGCCTTTGCTTGCATGGTATGGTATGGTATGGTATGTCTTTCCTTGCCATGCCTTTCCATGCCTTGCATTGCCTTGTCTTTCCTTGCATGGTATGGTATGGTATGGTATGGTATGCCTTTCCTTTCCTTGAATGGTATGGTATGGTATGGTATGGTATGGTATGGTATGCATTTCCTTTCCATTAACTTGCATGGTATGGTATGGTATGGTATGGTATGAATTTCCTTGTCATTTCCTTGTATGGTATGGTATGGTATGGCATTCATTTCCTTGTATGTATGGTATGGTATGGTATGGTATGCATTTCCTTGCCTTGCCATGCCTTTCCATGCCTTCCATTGCCTTGCCTTGCCTTGCATGACCTTGCCTTTCTTTGCATGGTATGGCACGGTACGGTATGGTATGCATTGTATGGTATGGTATGCATATGGAAATGGTATGGTATGATATGCATTTCCTTGCCATTTCCTTGCATGGCCTTGCCATTGCCTTTGATTGCTTTGCCTTGCTTTACATGGTATGGTATGAATTTACTTTCCATTGCATGGTATGGTATGGTATGCCATTTCCTTGCCTTTCTTTGCATGGTATGGTATGGTATGGTATGGTATGAAATGCCTTTCCATTACCTTGCATGGTATGGTATAGTATGGTATGCATTGCCTTGTCATTGCCTTGTATGCTATGCATTGGTAATGGTATGGTATGCCATTTCATTTCCTTGTCTTGCATGGTATGGTATGGTATGCATTGCCTTGCCATTTCCTTTCATGGTATGGTATGGTATGGTATGCCTTGCCTTGCCTTGAATGGTATGGTATGCATTTCCTTTCCATTGCCTTGCATGGTATGGTATGGTATGCATTTCCTTGCCATTGCCTTGTATGGTATGAATTGGAAATGGTATGGTATGGTATGTTATGCATTGGAAATGGAAATGGTATGTATTTCCTTGCCATTGTATGGTATGCATTGACAAAGGTATGGTATGGTATGCATTGCCTTGGTATGGTATGTATTTCCTTTCCATTGTATGGTATGCATTGGCAAAGGTATGGTATGGTATGCATTGTCTTGGTATGGTATGCATTGCCTTGCTATTCCCTTGCATGGTATGGTATGGTATGCTATGGTATGCATTTCCTTTCCATTGCCTTGTATGGCATGCATTAGAAAAGGTATGGTATGATATGATATGGTATGCATTGGAAATGGAAATGGTATGCATTGGCAATGGTATGGTATGGTATGGTATGCATTTCCTTGCCATTGACTTGCATGGTATGGTATGATATGTTATGCATTTCCTTGTCATTGCCTTGCATGGTATGGTATGGTATGTTATGCATTGACTTTCCATTGCCTTGTATGGTATGCATTGGAAATGGTATGGTATGGTATGCATTAGCATTGGCAATGGTATGCATTTCCTTGTCATCGTATGGTATGCATTGGAAATGGTATGGTATGCATTGGAAATGGAAATGGTATGCATTGAGAATAGTATTCATTGGCAATGAGAATGGTTTGCATTGCCTTGCCATCGTATGGTATGCATTGGCAATGGTATGGTATGGTATGTATTGGTATGGAAATGGAAATGGTATGGTATGGTATGAATTGCCTTTCCATCGTATGGTATTTTTGACACTAAAATCCGTCAGGATCAAAACGACAACCTCACAAGGATGCAAATACTCCTACCTTTTTATGGAGATTGTACTCCTATGTTCGATATTTGTAAAACGTGGGACTTTTAAAGAATCGAAAAGGGGAGGGAAATTTTCAGAAGTGGGAAATGACCTCAACAACATGCTACAATTGTGGGATGATGACCCCCTGTGGGTTGTCAAGAATCCAGAATCTCTTGTGACTAGGTGCTTCCACCTATTGGGTTATGGAGTCAAATTCAAATTGAACTCTTGTAATTCTTCTTCTTTCATGGAGTTATCTTCAAACTTCAATATAAAGACTACCTTATTATGAAAAAATGAACCAAAGTAACAAAATATGTACATACATGATCTACCTACCCTAACTTACTTGAAATAAATGGGAACCTTAGGTATAGGAATATTTCCATTGGATCCATTCGAGCATCCCATTGAATTGCGAAATGGGCTTTAGCAGTAAGAGAAAGATGGGGTTTGCTACCAATAAACCAGGAGCATCCCCAAAATGTACCACAATTGGATTGATCAATGTGTGCAGAAGACTCGTTTGCATTGGCGGGATGGAAATACTTTTGAACCTATAAATGTGTTGAACCTGCACAAAATAGATCTAGCTAAACAATAATACACACATTTGCAAAGAGAATTGGAGAAAGAAGAAGAAAGAGAGATAGAATAGAAGAATTTTCATTAACCATTACCACATTCAAAGAGTGAATCATTTACAATAGATATAGGATACATGAGTAACTAATGAGCCATAGTGGTGGTATAGAGTGATCTGGACACACATCAACAGTTGTGAGAGTGAACTGCCACCTAGTCTAGTCTCTCAGGCAGTTACGGGAGTGAACTGCCACCTATCTGAGTTAACTAGTCAACTAGTCTTTAGTTGACTGACTGAACAAAGAGTAATGAGGAGTTAACTCAGGAAATCAAGGGTAATGTACCAGTCTGGTGATGATCCAAAGGAAATTTCACATTAGTTGTTGATGATCCCAATGTTGCATGGTGACAAAACCAATGCACCATCTAAACTCAACTCAACTAGTCAAACTGAAGTGTCAACTGAAAGAGAATATTCTCCAGGTGGAATATTCTCCCCTAAAATATAGGAGACTGGATAATGACTA
>ML811097.1:0-78742 GCA_009831015.1 Picea engelmannii | reverse complement strand
CAAAAAGTAGTTGCTAAGCAACCTTGTCCTTCACTCCAAGAAGACCTTGCAACTGTGCAAGTTAGTGTTCTTTGAATATTTTGTTGAAGATGTAGATGTCTGCATAGATATGATGAAGTAGATGCATCGTTTATAAGTCCACACATATTGACCTTCTCTTCTTGCAATTAAAAATATCCAAATAAAGTTTGCATGAAATTTTGAAAACCATGCCGCCGTTTTCGGAAAAATGCTGAAATTTTGTTGATTTTAAAATGATCATAAATTCACTTCCCGTACTCCATTTCAGATGATTTGTTTTTTTAAATTGGATATTTTCCCGAGAGGAATTCAAATATCCAATTTTTTTCTGCAAATTTTGATCAGAAAACATCATAATTGAGTCTGATGTGCACGACTCCCTTTTTGTCTCTTGAGATGCATGCATTGTGCATGGAAAAGTGTCTACATGTGACCCCTGATATGCATGCCATATATATTCCACATGAATTTCAGAAAACAAATATGAAATGAAGTAGGCATCATCTTCAATTATTGGAATACAAATTTGTGCAAATACTTTTGTAGAAGACTCTTCATAATAAGAGGCTTGATCTTATGATGGTTTCTCTTCTGGCTCTATCTTTCCAATCCCTTGCATGCAATATTCACAATCCTCATTATTCCCAAATAGAACCTCCAATCTGGTCCATAATTCATTTGGAGTGAAATCTTCAGTGACATCACATACTTGGTGGAGAATTTCTGGATAAATAGACAACCAGCTAAATCCTGTGGCCATATCTTGTCTATTGAGAAAGTCATTTTTCTCATCGACGGAATCAGGCTCTACTTCCATTGCCATGGTTATTTGGTAAAAGCCTCTAATTCAAAGAAGAATTAGAATCTCTATCTTCCACTCCAAATAGTTATGAGGCGTGAGAAGTATTATCGATGAGTAAAACATAAATTCCATCTTTTCTACATTCTTCAATCTTCAGTACCTGCAAAAATAATTTGGTGTAGCTTTTGATTAGCAATCCATCAAATTTGATACCATGTAAATGTGTTGAACCTACACAGAATAGATCTAGATAAACAATAATACACACATTTGTAGAGAGAATTGGAGAAAGAAGAAGAAGGAGAGAAAGAATAGAAGAATTCTCATTAACCATTACCACACTCAAAGAGTTAATCATTTACAATAGATATAGGATACATGAGTAAATAATGATCCATAGTGGTGGTATAGAGTGATCTGGACACACACCAACAGTTGCGAGAGTAAAATTCCACCTAGTCTAGTCTCTCAAGTAGTTACAGGAGTGAACTGCCATCTAGCTGAGTTAACTAGTCAACTAGTCTTTAGTTAACTGACTGAACAAAGAGTAGTGAGGAGTTAACTCATGAAATCAAGGGTAATGCACCAGTCTGGTGATGATCCCAAGGAAAGTGCACATTAGTTGGTGATGATCCTAATGTTGCATGGTGACAAAACCGATGCAACATCTAAACTCAACTCAAGTAGTCAAACTGAAGTGTCAACTGAAAGAGAATATTATCCAGGTGAAATATTCTCCCCTAAAATACAAGAGACTAGATAATGACTAATTATGACTAATAAAAAGGGAAAAACCTTAGGAAAAATAAATCCTAGGTGTGTGTGAAGTAACTCCAACACCCCCCCTGAACATCACTATGGTGAAAATAAAGAATGGGTCCCAGAAATGAGGCCATGTTAGGTACCCAAATACAAAATATACAATGAAATAAACAAGAAAAGATGGAAAACCTCATGGGTAACCCCCCCGCTCGCAAATTACAATGCATACAAAAATAAAATGAGAAGGAACAAAAAGTAGTTGCTAAGCAACCTTGTCCTTCACTCCAAGAAGACCTCGCAACTGTGCAAGTTTGTGCTCGTTGAAGATTTTGTGGAATATGTGGATGTCTGCACAGATATGATGAAGTAGATGCATCTTTGATATTTCCACACATATCCACTTTCTCTTCTTTCAATTAAAAATATCCAAATAAAATTTGGATGAAATTTTGAAAACATTGCGGTCGTTTTCGGAAAAATGTTGAAATTTTGTTGATTTTAAAACGATCATAAATTCACTTCCCAGACTCCGTTTCGGATGATTGTTTTTTTTAAATTGGATATTTTCCCTAGAGGAATTCAAATATCCAATTTTTTTCTGCAAATTTTGAGCATAAAATATTAGAATTGAGTCTGATGTGCGTGGCTCCCTTTTTGTCTCCTGAGATGCATGCATTGTGCATGGAAAAGTGCCTACATGTGACCCCTGAGATGCATGCCATATATATTCCACATGAATTATAGAAAACAAATCTGAAATGGAGTAGACATCATCTTCAATTAATGGAATACAAATTTGTGCAAATACTTTTGTAGAATAGTCTTCATAATAAGAGGCTTGATCTTCTGATGGTTTCTCTTCTGGCTCTATCTTTCCAATCCCCTGCATAAAATATTCACAAGCTTCTTTATTCCCAAATAAAACCTCCAATATGTTCCATAATTCATTTGGAGTGAATTCTTGTGTGACATCACATACTTGGTGGAGAATTTATGCATAAATAGACAAGCAGATAAATCCTATGGCCATATCTTGTCTATTGAGAAAGTAATTTTTCCCATCGGCGGATTCAGGCTCTACTTCCATTGCCATGGTTATTTGGTATAAGCCTCTACTTCTGACAAGAAACAGAATCTCTGGCTTCCACTCCAAATAGTTATGAGGCGTGAGAAGTATTATCGGTGAGTAAAACATAAATCCCATCTTTTCTGCGTTCTTCAATCTTTAGAACCTGCAAAAATAATATGGTGTAGCTTTCAATTAGTAGTCCATCGGCTCTGATACCAAGTAAATGTGTTGAACCTACACAGAATAGATCTAGCTAAACAATAATACACACATTTGGAGAGAGAATTGGAAAAGAAGAAGAAGGAGAGAAAGAATGGAAGAATTCTCATTAACCATTACCACACTCAAAGAGTGAATCATTTACAATAGATATAGGATACATGAGTAAATAATGATCCATAGTGGTGTTATAGAGTAATCTGGACACACACCAACAATTGCGAGAGTGAACTGCCACCTAGTCTAGTCTCTCAGGCAGTTACGGGACTTAACTGCCACCTAGCTGAGTTAACTCGTCAACTAGTCTTCAATTAACTGACTGAAAAAAGAGTAGTGATGAGTTAACTTAAGAAATCAAGGGTAATGCACCAGTCTGGTGATGATCCCAAGGAAAGTGCACATTAGCTGGTGATGATCCCAATGTTGCATGGTGACAAAACCAATGCAGCATCTAAACTCAACTCAACTAGTCAAACTGAAGAGTCAACTGAAAGGGAATATTCTCCAGGTGGAATATTCTCCCCTAAAATACAGGAGACTAGATAATGACTAATTATGACTAATAAACAAGGAAAAACCTTAGGAAAAATAAATCCTAGGTGTATGTGAAGTAACTCCAACACCCCCCGTGAACATCACTATGGTGAAAATAAAGAATGGGTCCCGGAAACGAGGCCATGTTAGGTACCCAAATACAAAAGATACAATGAAATAAATGAGGAAAAAGGGAAAAACTCATGGGAAACCCCCCCCCATCAAATTACAATGCATACAAAAATAAAATGAGAAGGAACAAAAAGTAGTTGCTAAGCAACCTTGTCCTTCACTCTAAGAAGACCTCGCAACTGTGCAAGTTTGTGCTCGTTGAAGATTTTGTGGAAGATGTAGATGTTTGCACAGATCTGATGAAGTAGATGCATCTTTGATATGTCCACACATATCCACTTTCACTTCTTGCAATTAAAAATATCCAAATAAAGTTTGCATGAAATTTTGAAAACTGAGCGGTCGTTTCCGAAAAAATGCTGAAATTTTGTTGATTTTAAAACAATCATAACTTCACTTCCCGGACTCCTTTTCGGACGATTGTTTTTTTGAAATTGGATATTTTCCCGATAGGAATTCAAATATACAATTTTTTCTGCAAATTGTGATCAGAAAATATCAAAATTGAGTATGATGTGCGCGGCTCCCTTTTTGTCTCATGAGATGCATGCATTGTGCATGGAAACATGTCTGCATGTGACCCTTGAGATGCATGCCATATATCTTCCACATGAATTTCAGAAAACAAATCTAAAATGGAGTAGACATCATCTTCAATTAATGGAATACAAATTTGTGCAAATACGTTTATAGAACATTGTTCATAATAAGAGGTTTGATCTTATGATGGTTTCTCTTCTAGCTCTATCTTTCCAATCCCCTGCATGAAATATTCACAATCTTCTTTATTCCCAAATATAACCTCCAATCTAGTCCATAATACATTTGGAGTGAAGTCTTGTGTGACATCACATACTTGGTAGAAAATTTCTGGATAAATAGACAAGCAGATAAATCCTATGGCCATATCTTGTCTATTGAGAAAGTCATTTTTCTCATCGGTGGAATCAGGATCTACTCCCATTGCCATGTTTATTTTGTATAATCCTATAATTCTGAGAAAAATTAGAATCTATGGCTTCCACTCCAAATATTTATGAGGCGTGAGAAGTATTATCGGTGAGTAAAACATAAATTCCATCTTTTCTGCGTTCTTCAATCTTCAGTACCTGCAAAAATAATTTGGTGTAGCTTTTGATTAGCATTCCATCGGCTATGATACCATGTAAACATGTTGAAACTACACATAATAGATCTATCTAAACAATAATACACACATTTTCAGAGAGAATTGAAGATAGAAGAATAAGGACAGAAAGAATAGAAAAATTCTCATTAACCATTACCACATTCAAAGAGTGAATCATTTACAATAGATATAGTATACATGAGTAAATAATGAGCCATAGTGGTGGTATAGAGTGATCTAGACACGCACCAATAGTTGCGAGAGTGAACTGCCACCTAGTCTAGTCTCTCAGGCAGTTATGGGACTGAACTGCCACCTAGCTGAGTTAACTAGTCAACTAGTCTTCAGTTAACTGACTGAACAAAGAGTAGTGAAGAGTTAACTTAGGAAACCAAGGGTAATGCGCAAGTTTGGTGATGATCCCAAGGAAATTTCACATTAGCTGGTGATGATCCCAATGTTGCATGGTGACAAAACCAATGCAACATCTAAACTCAACTCAACTAGTCAAACTAAAGTGTCAACTGAAAGAGAATATTCTCCAGGTGGAATATTCTCCCCTAAAATATAGGAGACTAGATAATGACTAATTATGACTAATAAACAAGGAAAAACCTTAGGAAAAATAAATCCTAGGTGTGTGTGAAGTAACTCCAACACCACCCATGAACATCACTATGGTGAAAATAAAGAATGGGTCACAAAAATGAGGCCATGTTACGTACCCAAATACAAAAGATACAATGAAATAAACAAGGAAAGAGGGAAAACCTCATGGGAAACTCCCCCCCTCAAATTACAATGCATATAAAAATAAAATGAGAAGGAACAAAAAGTAGTTGCTAAGCAACCTTGTCCTTCACTCCAAGAAGACCTCGCAACTGTGCAAGTTTCTGCTCGTTGAATATTTTGTTGAAGATGTAGATGTCTGCACAGAATTGATGAAGTAGATGCATCTTTGATATGTCCACACATATCCACTTTCTATTCTTGCAATTAAAAATATCCAAATAAAGTTTGGATGAAATTTTGAAAACCGTGCGGTCGTTTCTGAAAAAATGTTGAAATTTTGTTGATTTTAAAATGATCATAACTTCACTTCTCGGACTCCGTTTCGGATGATTGTTTTTTTGAAATTGGATATTTTCCTGAGAGGAATTCAAATAGCCAATTTGTTTCTTCAAATTTTGATCAGAAAATATCAGAATTGAGTCTGATGTGCGCAGATCCCTTTTTGTCTCCTGAGATGCATGCATTGTGCATGGAAAAGTGTCTGCATGTGACCCCTGAGATGCATGCCATATATCTTCTAGATGAATTTTAGAAAACAAATCTGAAATGGAGTAGACATCATCTTCAATTAATGGAATACAAATTTGTGCAAATACGTTTGTAGAAGACTCTTCATAATAAGAGGCTTGATCTTCTAATGGTTTCTCTTCTGGCTCTATCTTTTCAATCCCCTTCTTGCAATATTCTCAATCTTATTTATTCCCAAACTGAACCTCCAATCTGGTCCATAATTCATTTGTAGTGAATTCTTGTAAGACATCACATGCTTAGTGGAGAATTTCTGGATAAATAGATAAGCAGATAAATCCTATGGCCATATCTTGTCTATTGAGAAATTCATTTTTCTCATTGGCGGAAACATGATCTACTTCCATTGCCATTGTTATTTGGTATAAGCCTCTAATTCTGAGAATAATTAGAATCTCTGGCTTCCACTCCAAATAGTTATGAGGCGTGAGAAGTATTATCGGTGAGTAAAACATAAATTCCATCTTTTCTGCGGTCTTCAATCTTCAGTACCTGCAAAAATAATTTGGTGTAGCTTTTGATTAGTAGTCCATTGGCTCTGATACCATGTAAATGTGTTTAACCAGCACAAAATAGATCTAGCTAAACAATAATACACACATTTGCAGAGAGAATTGGAGAAAGAAGAAGAAGGAGAGAAAGAATAGAAAAATTCTCATTAACCATTACCACATTCAAAGAGCGAATCATTTACAATAGATATATGATACATGAGTAAATAATGAGCTATAGTGGTGGTATAGAGTGATTTGGACACACACCAACAGTTGCGAGAGTGAACTGCCACCTAGTCTATTCTCTCAGACAGTAACAAGAGTGAACTTCACCTAGCTGAGCTAACTAGTCAACTAGTCTTCAGTTAACTAACTCAACAAAGAGTAGTGAGGAGTTAACTGAGGAAATCAAGGGTAATGCGCCATTCTGGTGATGATCCCAAGGAAAGTGCACATTAGCTGGTGATGATCCCAATGTTGCATGGTGACAAAACCAATGCAACACCTAAACTCAACTCAACTAATCAAACTGAAGTGTCAACTGAAAGAGAATATTCTCTAGGTGGAATATTCTCCCCTAAAATATAGGAGACTATATAATGACTAATTATGACTAATAAACAAGGAAAAACCTTAGGAAAAATAAATCCTAGGTGTGTGTGAAGTAACTCCAACACCCCCCTGAACATCACTATGGTGAAAATAAAGAATGGGTCCTAGAAACGTGGCCATGCTAGGTACCCAAATACAAAAGATACAATGAAATAAACAAGGAAAGAGGGAAAACCTCATGGGAAACCCCCCGCCTCAAATTACTATGCATACAAAAATAAAATGAGAAGGAACAAAAAGTAGTTGCTAAGCAACCTTGTCCTTCACTCCAAGAAGACCTCGCAGCTGTGCAAGTTTGTGCTCATTGAATATTTTGTTGAAGATGTAGATGTCTGCACATATATGATGAAGTATATGCATCTTTGATATGTCCACACATATCCACTTTCTCTTCTTGCAATTAAAAATATCCAAATAAATTTTGCATGAAATTTTGAAAACCGTGCGGCTGTTTCTGGAAAAATGTTGAAATTTTGTTGATTTTAAAACGATCATAACTTCACTTCCTGGACTCCATTTCGGACGATTGTTTTTTTGAAATTGGATATTTTCCTGAGAGGAATTCAAATATCCAATTTTTTTCTGCAAATTTTGATAAGAAAATATCACAATTGAGTCTGATGTGAGCGGCTCTCTTTTTGTCTCCTGAGATACATGCATTGTGCATAGAAAAGTGTTTGCATGTGACCCCTGAGATGCATGCCATATATATTCCACATGAATTTCAGAAAACAAATCTGAAATGGAGTAGAAATCATATTCAATTAATGGAATACAATTTTTTGCAAATACTTTTGTAGAAGACTCTTCATAACATGAGGCTTGATCTTCTGATGGTTTCTCTTCTGGATCTATCTTTCCAATCCCCTGCATGCAATATTCACAATCTTCCTTATTCTGAAATAGAACCTCCAATCTGGTCCATAATTCATTTGGAGTGAAGTCTTGTGCGACATCACATACTTGCTGGAGAATTTCTGGATAAATAGACAAGCGGATAAATCCTATGGCCATATCTTGTATATTGAGAAAGTCATTTTTCTCATCGGTGGAATCAGGATCTACTTCCATTGCCATGGTTATTTAGTATAAGCCTCTAATTCTGAGAATAATTAGAATCCCTGTCTTCCACTCCAAATAGTTATGAGGCGTGAGAAGTATTATCGGTGAGTGAAACATAAATTCCATCTTTTCTGCATTCTTCAATCTTCAGTACCTGCAAAAATAATTTGGTGTAGATTTTTCTTAGTAGTCCATCGGCTCTGATACCATGTAAATGTGTTGAACCTGCACATAATAGATCTAGCTAAACAATAATACACACATTTGTAGAGATAATTGGAGAAAGAAGAAGAAGGAGAGAAAAAATAGAAGAATTCTCATTAACCATTACCACATTCAAAGAGTGAATCATTTACAATAGATATATGATACATGAGTAACTAATGAGACATAGTGGTGGTATAGAGTGATCTGGACACACACCAACAGTTGCGAGAGTGAACTTCCACCTAGTCTAGTTTCTCAGGCAGTTACGGGAGTGAACTGCCACCTAGCTGAGTTAACTAGTCAATTAGTCTTCAGTTAACTGACTGAACAAAGAGTAGTGAGGAGTTAACTCAGGAAATCAAGGGTAATGTGCTAGTCTGGTGATGATCCCAAGGAAAGTGCACATTAGTTGGTGATGATCCCAATGTTGCATGGTGACAAAACCAATGCAACATCTAAACTCAACTCAACTAGTCAAACTGAAGTGTCTATTGAAAGAGAATATTCTCCAGGTGGAATATTCTCCCCTAAAATATAGGAGACTAGATAATGATTAATTAGGACCAATAAACAAGGAAAACATTTAAGAAAAATAAATCCTAGGTGTGTGTGAAGTAACTCCAACACCCCCCCTGAGCATCACTATGATGAAAATAAAGAATGGGTCCCCGAAACGAGGCCATGTTAGGTACCCAAATAAAAAAGATACAATGAAATAAGCGAGGAAAGAGGGAAAACCTCATGGGANAGGGAACCCCCCCCCCCCCCTCAAATTACAATGCATACAAAAATAAAATGAGAAGGAACAAAAAGTAGCTGCTAAGTAACCTTGTCCTTCACTCCAAGAAGACCTCGCAACTGTGCATGTTTGTGCTCGTTGAATATTTTGTTGAAGATGTAGATGTCTGCATAGATCTGATGAAGCAGATGCATCTTTGATATGTCCATACATATCAACTTTCTCTTCTTGCAATTAAAAATATCCAAATAAAGTTTAGATAAAATTTTGAAAACCGTGCGGCTATTTTCAGAAAAATGCTGAAATTTTTTTGATTTTAAAATGATCATAACTTCACTTCCCGGACTCTGTTTCGGATGATTATTTTTTTGAAATTGGATATTTTGATCAGAAAATATCAGACTTGAATCTGATGTGCGTGGCTCCCTTTTTGTCTCCTAAGATGCATGCATTGTGCATGGAAAAGTGCCTGCATGTGACCCCTGAGATGCATGCCATATATCTTCCACACGAATTTTAGAAAATAAATCTGAAATCGAGTAGACATCATCTTCAATTAATGGAATACAAATTTGTGCAAATACTTTTGTAGAATAGTCTTCATAATAAGAGGCTTGATCTTCTTATGGTTTCTATTCTGGCTCTATCTTTCCAATACCCTGCATGAAATATTCACAAGCTTCTTTATTCCCAAATAAAACCTCCAATATGTTCCATAATTCATTTGGAGTGAAGTCTTGTGTGACATCACATACTTGGTGGAGAATTTATGCATAAATAGACAAGCAGATAAATCCTATGGTCATATCTTGTCTATTGAGAAAGTCATTTTTCCCATCGGCAGATTCAGGCTCTACTTCCATTGCCATGGTTATTTGGTATAAGCCTCTACTTCTGACAAGAAACAGAATCTCTGGCTTCCACTCCAAATAGTTATGAGGCGTGAGAAGTATTATCGGTGAGTAAAACATAAATTCCATCTTTTCTGCGTTCTTCAATCTTTAGAACCTGCAAAAATAATATGGTGTATCTTTCGATTAGCAGTCCATCGCCTCTGATACCAAGTAAATGTGTTGAACCTACACAAAATAGATCTAGCTAAACAATAATACACACATTTCGAGAGAGAATTGGAGAAAGAAGAAGAAGGAGAGAAAGAATGGAAGAATTCTCATTAACCATTACCACACTCAAAGAGTGAATCATTTACAATAGATATAGAATACATGAGTAAATAATGATCCATAGTGGTGGTATAGAGTGATCTGGACACACACCAACAGTTGTGAGAGTGAACTGCCACCTAGTCTAGTCTCTCAGGCAGTTACGGGAGTGAACTGCCACCTAGCTGAGTTAACTAGTCAACTAGTCTTCAATTAACTGACTGAACAAAGAGTAGTGAGGAGTTAACTCAAGAAATCAAAGGTAATGCACTAGTCTGGTGATGATCACAAGGAAAGTGCATATTAGCTGGTGATGATCCCAATGTTGCATGGTGACAAAACCAATGCAGCATCTAAACTCAACTCAACTAGTCAAACTGAAGTGTCAACTAAAAGAGAATATTCTCCAGGTCGAATATTCTCCCCTAAAATATAGGAGACTGGATAATGACTAATTATGACTAATAAACAAGGAAAAACCTTAGGAAAAATAAATCTTAGGTGTGTGTGAAGTAACTCCAATAGAACAAATATTCAATATAATCTACTCTTGGCTGCCCCAGAGTGCTTCTATCTTCAATCAAATGAGAAATTGCTTTCTTGAAAATATTTTTTTTCTTCTTTTTCCACATTCAAAACTATTGTTTCATTGCCGATGTCTTGGAAATGTTCTTTTTATATGCAATGGCTATCTTCTTTATTCTCAAAATTGTTTTCTTCTGCCAATTCTTCTTGCTGCATGTTCTCTTGTGATGTTTCATCATCTATTACAACAATGAAAACTTCTTGTATATTTGGTGGAGGATTCTCAAGTTCATCCTCAAATTTACCGCTTGAAATATCTTCATATGGAGTATATAGGAGGCTGAAATTTTATTGTAATTTGGAAGTTTCATCTTCGTGTTCAACAACACTACTTCACTTAAAAATTTCATCCACTCTTTGATTAGATTCTTCTTCAAAATTGGATGTTTTGTTATCTTTATTCCATATGGGAGAGGATGGGTGGGAAGCAACATTTAAAACATCAGAAAAAACATATGAATGCACGTTTGGGATGAAATTTTCTGCAAATGATTCTTCTAACACATCCCAGTTAGTAATGGAGTTAGGCATTAATGAAATATACCATTCAAGAGCATCCTCTCGTAGAATTTGTAGGAATAATATACATGTAACATTGTCTTTAGTGAGGTTCAAATCATAACATGTACCTTTAAAATTAATCAAGTGTTTCTCTGCATCTTCTGAAGCATCCCCGAAGAATGTAGAAAAAATTTCAATAGGAATATTGGGCATTTGAAAGTCTATTTCTGGTAGATTTAAAGGTGTATTATGAAATCACCTCCTTCTTTGAGCATTTATCCATTTTTGATGAGTCTTGCAAATCCATTGATGGGATTGATGAAGAATATAAAAAAGCATTATGACATGAATGAAGATTTTCATTTTGAATTTTTTCAATGGAGTTTTCAGGGAGTTCATTCTCCCGAATATTTGGTGTTTCTCATTTCTTTTTTACATTTCAAAAAAGGTGAGCCATGCTTACAATAAGAAACAATTTTCTTGAATCTTCTTCTCGAAACTTTGAGCCATGGTTATTTTTGGTTCCTCAAATATCTTGAAAATAAATTGTCCCCAGTATGGTTGCTAAAATGTTGATTCTTGAATCCGTCAGGACCGAAACGACAACTTCACGAGGATGCAAATCCTCCTACATTTTTATAGAGGTGGTACTCCTTTGTCTGAGATTTGTAAAATATAGGACTTTTAAAGAAGTCTGTCAAAGGAAAGTAAAATAGATATAACAAAAAATGGAAAATATTTTTATTTTCTTTTAAAAGAGAGTTCTTGAGAATGGACCAGGAAACACACACACACACACACATTCATACATTTAAAAGAAAATAAACATAATTCCTCACATCCATCATAGTAGGGATAAAGATTTATAATCACATGAAAACTAAAATAAAATGATCTGCATGCATAAGAGAACTTTGACAGAGTAATACATGGGCAACTCAAATGGAGATAATGATAGATCAACCTCAAATACTTTATATTCAGAAAAAAATAGGTTACAAAGTACAGTCAATATTGTTCCCAAAATAACTCTCATGGAATTTTTAAAAAATATATAGTTCAATACATATTCTCTGAAATTAAAATCTGTTTGTCATCATGACTGGGATTGGGGCTCCCACATACCATAAAGCAAATATGTATAAGAATAAAGTTCGTAGAAATAAAAAATTGGGCAGCGAAAGGGAGCAAGACCTAGCAAGAAGAAAAAAGAAAATATCATCCTTCATTTAAACCTTTCTATTTAAAGAGGTGGAGTAACTGGATGAAGATCTTGATAAAGAAAAAAATATGTGATCAGTATGAACTTACTATGATGGTATCTCATGGTATGTCACTTGCTCATTGATGTCCTTTTATGTCTCTCCTCGGCAGTTACAGGAACTGTCTCAACCTCCATTTTCCCTTCATTGGTGAGCTTGTCGATAGCCTTTTTGAACCACTCCTCTATGTAGCTCCTCATTGGCGCCACATTGATTTCATGCCAGATTTTTATATTGAAGAGTTCACCTTCCAAGTCCCTTAGGTCAATAGAAATGTTTTGCAATGCTTCTTCAATATCTTGGTTTTTAATCGAATAATCAACTAGCCAAGTTTCCACGTCATCTTCCCCATATTCAAGAATGCCATAGAAATTTTCAAATGACAACCCTTTAAATATATCAACTTGTTCGTCAAATGCTTGCTTGGTTAAGAAAAATGAGTCGAGTATCAATTTCAGGTCTTGGACCTCATTGGTGCTGCCAGCTATATCTATCTCAGTTAGCTTCTTGAATGATTCCTCTCTTCTAGTTATGGCCTGGTTGCATGCTTGAACAATACCATTCAAATTTTTTACCTTTTCCTTCAAGCATGCGTTTAGTTGTTTCATTTAGTTCAGAGAAGGGATATCCTCCTCTCTTCTTCTAAATTTTGTCATATTAGTAACTTTAACACCAAATGGTACAACCGCATCAAGGTAGAAACCTTCCTTGTTTTTCAAATCTGCGTGCAGATATTCTTGAAACATGTATGCTCTAGTACCAAAAGAGACCATGCTCTTTGACATCTCCCAAGCGTCTATTATTAACTACATTCTTTTCTTGATATTCTTTTCCGTATCACCTCGGGATGATGTAAGAATAATTGCCGATCCTTTTAACTTTTCTACAGCTGTGGTAGGCCCAATCATTGCTAAAGGACTAGCAAGCATTGGAAGGGGCATTAAATCTTCCTCCAATTCTTTCATTCTCTCCTTTAACATGAAATTCTCCGCTTCAACGCCTACAATAGAATTTTCAAGAGAATCTCTAGTTGCTCAGTGTATCTGGGAAATTTGGGAAGGCCGTATGTTCCATAGGTTAATCTCTGAATGAGATTTCCCCTTCTTATTCTTTACATCTCTTTTCTCAATAATCAAATTTTTGGATTTGCGGTAAAAAACAACGCTCTGAAATGAAAAATAATCTTCTTCGTCGAAGGTCTTGGTCCCAATTATTTCCATCTGAGGGTTCTGGTGAGCAGTTTTATCTAGCTGGTTGTCATTGGGGAACATTTTCTCGGTGTCAATTTCTAGTTCCATATCCTCGAGGGAGAGGTTGTGGATATCAACTTCTCCTCAAGGTCCCTCCTCTTCTTGCACAATGTTTTCTCTTTTCTTCCTCAAGTGAGGTTTATGATAACTTTCAATTTTTTTAGAAGGAGGGTTCTTATATCCTCCTACGCCTGAAGAACTATGGGTGAATTTCTTACTTGGGTAGGCCATTGGAGCGCTACTTCGAGATGTTGTATTCTTTGGCGTGACAGTCGGGGATTGGGCACTTTTCTCACCTGGACCTTTTCCTCTTTACTTGTATGACTCATTGGTGTTGAGTATTGTCTTCAGGTCGTTGGTGTCATGAGCGGGAGTGCCTAAGGAATTGTCTTTTTCTTCATTCATAATATTTTTAATGAAAGAAGTGTTGAAACCAACAACCAATAGATGTTCTACAAAAATACCACTAGGGTCGAACCATTTTACTTTTTCAGCATATTTTAAATTTAATTTGTGGAAGTGGCCCATGAATTCATCAATCTTGTTCATATTTTTGAATATGAAATCCCCGACTTTCCAGGGCAGAGGTATGAATTTATTTTTTCTCTTTTCATGGAAAAAATGCAACCGATAGGTGTACTTCCTTGCTATCTCAGCAACAAACATTTTTTCAAATATGTGGCACGAAAGGAAAGAAGGATTTTCTTTGGATCCAAAAATCCTTATAACGTTATAATTTTCCATTTGTTCTAGTGTCCCCTTCCTGTCCAGGAACTTCCTCGCCTGGTCAGACATACAGGGGGCATTCTTTCCAAACAACAATTCTTTAAAAGTTGAGACAAAATCATTACAAACTTCATAAAAAATTTGGGAGGCCTTGTGCCTCCACAATGTTTGATACCAAAAGGTTAATGGGTCGAGTTCACAGTTTACCTTCTTGCACACAGATAATCTCGGGAACTGACAACAATGCGCTATCACGAAAACCAAATAAGATGACATAAATAATTTTTTCTCCTTCTTATATTGCGCCAATTGGGAAGATATTTCAATGGAAATCAATTTACCCGAATCGAAGATGGCATGTTCCTTGACCATAAAATAAAGAATGTAAAAAATCATCTAGGAGATGCTGGCAGCGGTTTCCTGTCCTGTTATCCTCGTAAAAAGCCATGCAATTTATGGAAGGGTTTTTAAATGAGCCAAACTGCAATATTGTGATGTCCTCGGGGACAACCATTGGGTTCTCTAGGAATTCTAGTAAGAGGTAGAGTCCATTGTCATTCTTTTGTAATAACTCCTTGCAATATTCCCCTTTGAAGGTGAGAGTTGGCTCGGGAAGCCTTAATATCTTACGGAAAACCCGGGGTGTCAGAGAGATAGGGGAATGGTCCTGGAACTAGATGATCCATTGGCTTGGAATGTATCTCTCAGTGCACCAGGTGACCAACTCCTTACAATAAAAAAATTACGGGACACACCCTGCACGTGCAATTCCAAACGTTCATATTATTTCCCTCTGGGCAGAAGGGGATGAATAATAGGAATATGCCCTGGACCACTAAAAAATTATATCCTAGCGCCCGAAAATATTTAGTGTATCTCCATAGAACAGTTGTCAAGTTGCTTCCATAAGTCAACAAGAACATTCCCTTGCTCCAAATTATGTTAGGAATAAACATTGGAGGCAGATGATATAATCCTCCATAAATCTTGTTTTAATTTTCTTTAATAGGAGATATCCTTGAGCCTTTCCCTTATTAATGACCATCCTTTCAAGCCTATATGGTAAGTTATTAGCATTAAAAGAATAGTAAATGTGCATTGGGAAGGGCGCGAGGGTGGCGGGGACAGACGAGGGCAATATATGACTTGAGATTTTTGTGAACCCAGGAACCCGCGAACCTAAGATCCCGCGATGGTATGAGGCACAAAATTGGATAATTTTGGGATGATGCAAAGGTCGGATGGATTCATGTAAGAGGAATGACACTTAGGCAGTTCGGGGATCAAAATGTAGATCATGGAACTCTTTGGTGCAATGTGTCTATCACAGAACACGGGAACATGCAAACTCGATCCCATCAACCTGGGAACCCACGATCGTAGAAGAGGCTAAGTATAGAACATCACGGTGGTCAGTCAGACTTGTGATGTGAATTTGTAAATGGAGGTGAGAAATTGTAAGTCTACCAACCCAGGAACCTGCAGTCTAAAATGCGACTAAGTGTTAGAACTATAAATGGATAGTAAGAGGGAAGAAAGAAAAAGGGAAAAATGGGTAAGTGTAGAAGGGGGAAAAGAAAGGGAGAAAATAATTCAGGAGAATCGAAAAGGGGAGGGAAATTTTCGGAAGCGGGAAATGACCTCAACATGTATGCAATTGAAATGGTATGCATTGCCTTGCCATCATATGGTATGCATTGGAAATGGTATGGTATGCATTGGAAATGGTATGGTATGGTATGGTATGGTATGCATTCCCTTTCCATTGCCTCGCATGGTATGGTATGGTATGCATTGCCTTGCCATTTCCTTATATGGTATGCATTGCCAATGTTATGGCATGGTATGGTATTCATTGCCAATGGAAATGGTATGCATTGGGAATGGCAATGGTTTGGTATGGTATGCCTTGCCTTTCCTTACCATTTCCTTGCATGGTATGGTATGGTATGGTATGCAAGGCAAGGCAAGGCAAGGTATTGTATGCCTTTCCTTGCCTTGCCTTGGTATGGTATGGTATGATATGGTATGTATTTCCTTGGCATGCCTTGCCATGGTATGGTATGGTATGTCTTGCCTTGCATTGGTATGGTATGGTATGCTATGCTATGCTATGGTATGCATTGCAATTACATGCCATCCCTTGTCATGCCTATCCTTTCCTTCACTTTCCATGTCTTTTCTTTCCATACCATGCCTTTCCATACCATACCTTGCCATCCCATGCTTTTCCATGTCATGTCATGCCATTCCATTCCTCACCTTCACTTTCCATGCCTTGACTTTTCGATGCCATGCCCTTCCATACCATGCCATTCCTTTCCATGACATTCCTTTCCATACCATTGCATGTATTTCCATGCCATGCCTTTCCATACCATGCCATGCCTTTCCATGCCATGCCATGTCTTTCCATGCCTTGCCTTGCCATGCCATGCCTTGCCACACCATGTATTGCCATGCCATGCCATGCCTTTCCATGTATTTCCTTCACTTGCCATGCCTTGCCTTGCATTCACTTTCCATGCCATGCCATGTCATGGCTTGACCAAATGAAAAAATTTAATATGTAAATGAACAAGTTTAATACCTAAATGAACAAGTTTAATACGTAAATGAACAAGTTTAATACATAAATATTTCTTGTACTAAATGAACATGTTTAATATGTGAAAATTACAATGAAATGATTTATTAAGCATGTAATTATACAACTTGTTATCCCATATATATCATATAAAAATACTTGCATGAGAATTCCAATGTTTTGCTCAATGAGGCATAGTGCAATTTCCAAAGAGGTGGTCTATTTTCAAGAACATTATGTCGGGCATTTTTGGGTAGTGTAGTAACATGGGCCTGGGCCAAATAGACTTGTGGGAGCTTACGAAACTCTGTTATGCCTCTCGGTTTGGAATTTATTCCCCCAGACCAAATTGGTCACATGTCTATGAATGGCTTGAGGAGGTGAGTTGCAACTCATGATAAAACTCAAACCGGAATTCATATGGGAGAACCATCAGTTGAATTGGATCCATAGCACCGGGTTTTATCTAGGCAGGGGCCTCCACTATCATTCTTTCCATAGGAAAAATATTTTTTGGAGTATCTCTAGGACTAGGGTTTTGGTCAATGAGGCATTATGAAATTTCTGAAGAGGAGGTCGATTTTAAAGAACATTGTGTCACGAATTTGTGGGTAGTGTAGTTGTGTGTTCCTGGCCCAAATAGACTTGTGGGATCTTACAAAACTCTTCTATGCCACTTGGTTTGTATTTTAATCCCTCGGACCAAATTGGCCACATGTCCTTGAACGGTTTGAAGAGGTGAGTTGCAACTCGCAATATAACTCAAATCGAGACTCATATGGGAGAATTGTCAGTTGCATTGGATCTGGAGCACCGATTTTCAACTAGGGATCCCCTTTGTTGTCATTCCATCCACTGAAAAACCATTTTTTGGAGTATCTCCAACACCATGGTTTCGATCAATCAAGCATAGTGCAATTTCTGAAGAGGAGGTCAATTTTCAAGAACATTGTGTCAGTCATTTGTGGGTAGTGTAGTCATGTGGACCTAGGCCAAATAGACTTTTGGGAGCTTATGAAACTCGGGTATGCCACTTAGTTTGAATTTTATGCCTCTAGATCAAATTGGCCACATGTCCTTGAACAACTTGAAGAGGTGTGTTGAAACTTGCTATAAATCTCAAATTGACACTCGGATGGGCAAACCATCAGTTGCATTGGATCTGGATCACCGATTTTTAGCTAGGGGCCCTCCACTATCATTTTGTCCACCAAAAAACCATTTTTTGGATTATCTTCAACACTAGGGTTTTGTTTAATGAGGCATAGTGCAATTTATGAAGAGGAGGTCGATTTTCAAGAACACTATGTCGGGAATTTGTGGGTAGTGTAGTCACATCGGCCTTGGTCAAATAAACATGTGGGAGCTTACGAAACTTCTTTATGCCACTTGGTTTTGATTTTATGCCCCCGGACCAAATTGGCCACATGTCCCTGAACGACTTGAAGAGGTGAGTTGCAACTCGCAATAAAACTCAAATTGGGAATTAGATGGGAAAACCATCAGTTTCATTGGATCTAGAGCACTAGATTTCAACTAGGGGGGCCCTTACACTGCCATTTTTTCCACTAGAAAACTGTTTTTTGGAGTATCTTTGGCACTAGGGTTTTGGTCAATGAGGCATACTGCAATTTCTGAAGAGGAGGTCAATTTTCAAGAACATTGTTTCGGGAATTTGTGGGTAGTGTAGTCGCATGGGCCTTGGCCAGATGGACTTTTGGGAGCTTACAAAACTTTGTTATTCCACTCGGTTTGGATTTTATGCCCCCAGACCAAATTGGCTACATGTTCCTGAATGGCTTGAGGATGCGAGTTGCAACTCGCGATAAAACTCAAACCGAGACTCGGATGGGAAAACCCTCTGTTGCATTGGATCCAAAGCACTAGGTTTCAGTTAAATGGGCCCCTTTGCTATCATTTTGTCCATCAAAAAACCATTTGTTGGAGTATATACAACACTAGAGTTCTGCTCGGTGCTTATTATATATGTATTACAATTTAACACCTTATTAGGTTAGACATGGAAAGGAAATTGAAGGAAAGGTCTAGCATGGAAATGCATGGTATGGGAAGGCATGGCATGGAAATGCATGGCGTGGCATGACAAGACAAGGCATGGAATGGAATGGAAAATCAAGGCAATCAAAGACATGGAATGGCAAGGCAAGGCATGGAATGGCAAGGAAAGGCATGGCATGGCATGGAAATGCATGGTATGGGAAGGCATGGCATGGAAATGCAAGGCATGAATGGAAAGTCAATGCAAGGCATGGATGGCAAGGCAAGGCAAGGAAAGTGAAGGCATGGCAAGGCATGGCATGGCATGGCAAGGCATGGTATAGCAAGGCATGGCATGGCAAGGCATGGCAAGGCAAGGCAAGGCATGGCATGGCAAGGCAAGGCATGGAAAGGCATGGGAAGGCAAGGCAAGGCATGGCAAGGCATGACAAGGAAACGCAAGGCATGGCATGGCATGGAAAGGAAAGGAAATTCATTGGAAGGAATGGCATGGAAAGTGAAGATGTGGCAAGGCATGAATGGCAAGGAAAGGCATTAATGGTTAAGGAAAGGAATGAATGGAAAGGCAAGGGAAGGAATTAATGGTTAAGGCAAGGAATGAATGGAAATGCAAAGCAAGGCAAGGCCCAAAAAGCAAGGCATGGCATGGGTATATTTTAAGGCACGGGTATATTTTAAGGCACGGTATATTTTAACGGCATTACAAATATTTTAACATTAGTCAAAATGAAGCCAAAATTATTCATTTTACATACCTAGATGTTTATTTAAGTATACCCTTTAATACCCATTGACCCAATCAGAAATTCAATGCCTTTGGAGTCCTTTACTGATCACATGAGGGTTTGCTTTCCCTCTAAGCATCGTTCTAGTGAATAATCAATGCCCCATTCATTATCTCTTGGGGCAACCACTGCGTATATGTTCCCTGCAAAAAATGGAGTGCCAAAATGTGAGTGTACTAAATGACCAATGCATAAAACATTAAATCTATTTATTCAAAATTTAATAGAAGTATTCAACGAACTTGGAAGTACGAGATATAAGACATGATCATAATCTGATAAAATACATTGACAAATGGGGAGTGATACATGATCCTATATATCAACCCATTCTATTAATTCACAATCATCCCATTCATTACTACTACATAGACCATAGAAGCAAGAGAATTTTCTCATCCATATTTCAAGTATTGCATTGTTTGATGTTGTAACTAAATAGAATCCACAAGTGCCCTGGATAGTTTTTCAATCATACCATTGTGATCAATCTACATCAACCACCTCCCAAAAATATCTATGTACATGTCCTTTATTGTGTGATTGGTCTTCACGGGTTCATGTTCCCTCTCCCATTACTGAAGAACGCCATTCAACAATGGATTTTTCATCTCGAATGAGGGAAGTAGTATTGAACTTCATTTCTTTCCTGCGTAACACTTTTTTTATGCATGCACCTACTCCATCATGCTCCCCTTTCCCATGCCTGGACTCAAAATAGTTCCAAATCTGTGGTACCTTTAGTTTTTTGTGCAACATACACAACCATTGAAATACACGAGAATGTTTGAACTGGCCTACGCAACCATCTAACCAAATCCAATGTTGATCCATTTGTATGTTCTTCTCCTTAAGGTGATTTTAGAATAACTGAAAACAATGTTGTACATAGGCTAATTCATGGCACCGATCATCACTTATGTAGAAGTGATACTCTTTCAATATAACTTTATTTTTTTTATTACTATCTGGTCCATGCCTGTATGTGATATGTACCATTATGTTGACCTTCTCTTAGTGATAATATTGGATTTGAATCTCATTTTACAGTTGAAGGGTGTAGTTCTCAACAAAATCAACCATTGATAACACATTACCAATAAGAAATGTATCTTTTCATATTCTAAAATGCTCGTCCTTCCATTGAGCCATATGGACATGCTAAACATAATGTTGTGTCTTCTTGACGAAGTCCTTCATGAAGTCACAAAATCGTACTTGGAAAGTAACCAATTGTATATTTTTTCTTTCTTGTCATCCATCAATATCATATGTCACATATTTAAATCTTTTCAAGACAACCTCCTTCCTCCCCAATTCATACTCACCACTTACATGAATGCACTTGCTCAGTAATGTCATTCTACCGCACCTGGGGCATGTCCCCTCGCAGCTTTCTTTTTGATAAAATGTAAAACCCTCTAGCACCTGTGTCGAGGCTATCTTGTCTATGAGAATACTTTCTGAGGGTTTTGACATTTCATTTCAAGAGGTGAGAGGTTTTTTGTAGAAAATGATGTTTTCTTGTGATCTTGTTAACAATTGACTGGGACAAGAGACGTCGGGTTGCATTGAGGTATTTAGAACAAGACTCCTTACCAATTCTTTGAAAATCATCTACAAGTTTTCTAACAATATGATGACTTGTTTCTACACTTTTTAATGTTTTAATGCCTAAAATTCTCCTAACAACACTCAAACTTCTAGATTTTAACAAAGATAAAAATAATTGGCATTTAGCAGCATCGGATTTTGGTTCAAAATATTCTTGAATGGTTTTATAAGAGTGATAACGAATAGTATGGTTAGGTAACTTACCTTCAAGTGCTTCTAGACCACTTTCATCGACCTAAATTCGTTTAGGATTTCTTCATTGCATAGTGCTCAATCTAGATAGGGACGATGAACCCCTATTCTGGCACTCTTGACCTCCATGTTGTGGAGTTAACAATGTTATAGTTATTTCCCCTTCAATCAGTGACAGATCAACTATGGGAGGAGACTGGACATGGGATTGTCTAGTTTCTAGAATATTTGATTGTCCAACAAGAGATTTCACCACAAGACCTTCTTCACCACAATGTTGTACATTGCTTCTCTAATTCCATCCCTTGTATAATCAGCTCCAAGAAAATCCTCCATCATCTGGTCATCCACAAAAGTTGTCTTGATGAGATATTATTTGGATTTCTCTCTAATGAACTCTTTCACTTTGCTTCTGGTGATGGAGGAGAAAAAACAGCGACATTTATTCCTCTATAAATTGGATTTCCCTCTTCCGAAAGCCTACGCTTTAACATACATAACTTTTCTTTTTCTATTTCTTCTTCTACCTTTTCAATCAATTTCTTTTTTCTCGAGGACTTTCTTTCTCAAATCCGGTGGTTCCTCATGTTTAAAGATAAAAATTGGCTTACAAACACCCACCACAAATGTTTCTTTGTATTATGTAATAAGGCACAACCAAGTGGAGAAATTTGTTTTTGTATTACAAAAGAAGACATATCTAACAATTCCAATTCTAGTTCGAATTCCAATTCCACTTGGAAAAATTTGTCTTCCAATTCCAATAAGACACAAGAAGATACAAACAACAATTCCAATTAGAGTTGGACAAATTTGTCTTCCAATTCCAAGAAGACACAAAAATATACAAACAAGAATTTCAATTTCACTTGGACAATTTTGTCTTCCAATTCCAAGAAGACACAAAAAGATACAAACAACAATTCCAATTTCACTTGGACAAATTTGTCTTCCAATTCCAAGAATACACAAGTAGATACAAATAACAATTCCAATTGTAGTTCACAAAGTTGTCTTCCAAATTTTCTTACAATGATCTAGAAATAACACAAAAGTCTCTATGAATCTAACAAGAACACGAAAATAAGTAAAACATATCTCTACGGGTTGTTTTTGTATGAAGTTGTCGTGGATTTTTGTTGGCCATGATATAGATAAGGTGGGGTGTTCTTGGCACCAAAAAATGACCAGCAGGAACACCAGGACCTTGGAATTGAAGCTGAAATTGTATGCTAAATTTTGGTTCAAGGTTGGGAGCTGGAAGTATGGGCATTACAACATGAGGGTCAAGTGTGATCATTTGAATGTTGATAGGAAGAAGGTGGTAATTCCTTCAATCATAGAAGATGCAACGTTTATTTCTGATTGTTTTGGGATTTTTAGCTACCTTAATTAGAAATATTTTTGATTGGGACACTTGAATGGCATCTAAAGATGGTTCAGATCTGAATTCCATGTATACAAATGGTTCACTAGTTTCTATATTATAATATTTCTGAGAAGAAGGAATTCATGGAGAATCCAAATTAGGTTAAAACGGTGAAAAAATGGATGTTTCTTTGCAAGGTATGATTGGGTTGATTAGTATTGTATTTATTTATATGATTGTATATGTGAGAAAAATGAGTACATATAATTTTTTTTATTTTTAATAATATTTGTGTATTGTGTTCCTTAATTCATTTGTGACTTAGCAAATCACTTTCTGAGGGATATTTATTTTGACAATGGGTTGAGATGGTTATATTAATTTGTAATTGATTTGTTTTCATATATATCCAAATGCACCACATACCATATTAAAAGTTATCCAAATGTACCTTATATCATATTTCATTACGTGAGTACAAAAGTTATATGAAGTTTAGGAAGAAAATAGTCAGAGTATTTTTTGTAGAGCTATTATGAAAAACTATAATCTCAAAATTAAAGGTAATACATCTTATCCTATCTCCCTCATAGAATCTAGTCTTTCTTCCATTGAGAGAACAATTATGATTAGGTACTTAATGTACAAGAACAAGATAAACAACATGGATAACAAGATGATTCCCAAATTCGTTTTAAACTCTAGCCAAAATCACCAATAGCTCAAGAGGGGATGGCATAATGATGCCAAGTCTTGGCTAAATCATTGCAGAATAAAAGAACTTATTATGCATAATATCTGTGATATTAAAAATATTGTTCAAGGGTAAATTCATGGAGGTGGGTAACACTTTCGTGACAATCGGATCTCCAAAATTCTAAAAGACGTTTTATCGGTCGAACAAATAATTGTTTTCGACCGAAAGAACTTTTTTCCGACTGAAATATGTTTCGGCCGAATCTTTGAACGCCAAATCGAATGGTACCATGACGACACCCTTGATTTTCATGTAGAATTTTAGCCGCATAGATTTTTTTCATCCAGTAAACTCTTTTCGACCGAAAGATATTCTGGCTGAAAAGATATTTCGACCGAAAGCATATTTCGTCTGAAATATTCTTTCGGTCGAAATATATTTTCGATCGAAATATATTTTCGATCGAAATATATTTTCTGCCGAAATATTCTTTCGGCCGAAAACATGTTTATATATTTACTGCACATTGTAACTGTTGCAATCTTTTGAGCTCTTGGCGAGTGTGAGTTGGTTCTTGAGTGAGTGAGTGAGTGAGTGATAGTGAGTTTGTTGTGGTTTTTTGAGTTGTTTGTTGTTGTCTTTTGAGTTGTTTGTTGTGGTATTTTGATTTGTTGGCGTGGACATGTTTGGCGCAGTCATGTTAGCGGGCACTCCTGTGGACGAACTGGCGATCGGATTTGTAGGTATGTCTAATTTAAATTTAAATTATTTTTTTAAGTAATTTAGGTGTAAATTAAATTTTAAAAAAAAATAAATTATAATTTAAATTGGGTTGTGACATGGTCGTGGGGGTCCAGCCCTGTGGCCAAGTTGTGGGCACGCCAACATCTTGGCCACAAGTTTCCCCCCCATAGCAAGTGTTGACAGGCGTTTATGACACCGTCAATGGGAAGGATATATCTGGACCGGGGTTGTCTATTTAAGCCAAGATGTTTGGTATGATCTAACCTGATAGATTTAATGGCTCCGTTAGCCAACTAAGGTCCCATAAACAATGAAAGGAAATAAACAAATCTAAAGATATGATTCTAACAATCGAAATACTAATTACAAAATGTTAAGATAATAGTGTTAATACAATGATTATATACAAGTTACAAGGTTTAAAATAAAATCTTGCGAAAGTGATTGTTTGGTTATGTTTTTGAACAAGATATGAACATCACTCTTTTTTATGTTTAAATATATTAAACTAATAAACACTAACCGAATACAATTGTAACGATGACACAAAAATAGAAAAATCTAATTAATGCAATCATCGTTCATTCGTATGTACACAACTTTAAATAAAATAAAACGATGCATCTACTAACCTCTAACTGATCAACAATAAACTAAGTTCCTCTCTCTGCGTTGTATGAGCTCCTGATTGTCCTATATTTAAGAGAAACCTATGGAAGAAACAATCAATAGTTCTTCCTGAAGAAATTCAAGGAAGTGTTTCATGCTTTGGATTGAATTTAGAACAACAGAAAGATAACTAATTAAAATCTTGTGACCTCAAGATAACCAATAGCTAAGAACAAAAGAAATCTCAATCTTGGGAATTGATGTTATCAACCATTTAATATCAGAAGTAAACTAAAAAATAACTAAATAATTGATTGATCACAGGTACAAAAAACCAACAGGTCATGGACAACATTCAAATAATCAACAATATGAAATATCATGTGGAGACAAGACTAAAGCTAAATCAACACAAATAACATCTCATAACATAGAAATAATAGGAAAATACAATGAAATGAGCATTGCATAGTGTACACAGGTCTAAAGCCAACAACAAATTGCTTTCCCATATCACTTCCAAAATTATATGTCCATACTGTGGTCCATAAAAAATTGTCCTTAACACTAAGCAACAACAACTATTTAAACATGTCTTGGATCAATTACCTCTTATCATACAAGATAGAGGATGATGCCTGAAAATAAGTTTGTTTTGCAAAAAATAGAATAACAACAGGAATACTCTTGTGGAAGTCCTTACATAGAAAATAATTACATTAATGACATTGTTTTTTTCAAAAATGGGAAATTACTTAAGATAATTGAACCGCTTGATCCATGATCCCTTTTCCTTAAACATAACATCATAAGTTGTTGCTTACCTGAAAAGATAAAATGAAATCATAGATTAGATACTAATAGAAATAGATAATTTTAAATACACTGGCTACAGAATATTTCATTTATGTAGCTAGTCTTAAAATAAAAACAAAATCAGAAGTGAATCAATTTATTGTTTTTCAAACAGAACCAAATCACAAAAATCAAAACAAATACTTACCATTTCAGAGATTTGATAAAGAAGCATCTGACAAATCTGAATTTATGATGGTGTTGAAATTCTTTGAGTTTTTAATAATTACATTACCAACCCATTTAATCCTCTTGTTTTCCCTGTGAGCATTTGATCAAACGCATGATTTCAATTCGTCATTCTCGCTCTCGAGCAATGAGTTTCGTGCTACCATTTGGTTTAATTGTTCTTGGAGATAGGGGATATCCCTGTAGTATCTCTCGGCCCAATCAAGATAGTTTTCACAGTTAACTGGTTCTATGGTAGGTAGAGATTGAGTCTGTTTTGTAGAGGGAACTTTAGTATGTCCTGTAACATGCTTTAGAACATGTCGTATACCAGAGAAACCCTCTTGGTTATTTAGGAATGGTGGGAGATTAGAAACAAAATCTTACTGTATTGCATCAGTATCGATTTCATTTCCTAAAACCCAATCATCTACATCCTCTTGAGAAATGAAATTATTGATCTCATCTTTGGAAAAGCGATCATTGATCTTGATCACAAGGATCGAGCTTAGATGATCATGCTGGCGATTTCTCAAATTTCTAGATATGAGCCTGCCTGGCCTCTTATTCGTAAAATTCGCATCTGGATTACTCTGTTTCTTATGCCTTCCATTTCTCTTGACAATTGAATTGTTTAAAACAACCCGAGTTGGGTCATGAATAGGAACAGTAGAAATCTTGTCTTTTAACACATCTAAGACCTATTCCAATAACTTTATGGGCATGAAATCACATCGTGGATTTTTTCCTGATGGCTTATGAATAGCAACAGAGGTTCAATTTGTGGTCGCATGGTATTCTTGTATATTAAAACATAGTTTTTAGATAGTAGGGTTAGATCTACAGGGACTGGGGTTTTTATTGAGATGGAGAGGTGATTCTATTTCATTTTGAGGTAGGCTAAAATTATTTCAAAACAAGAAATTTCCCCAGCTATCCCTAGTCTTAGAAAGATGTGAAACCATAAGGATTCGAATAAGGCCATGGTGAAACAAGCTCGAGTGTGGGTTTAATTTCTTCCTTTGATAGAACTTAGCCATTTTCTGTAAACTCCTATGTAGATAAAAAGGCACATTCAACTTGAAACCTAGAAAAAACATGAGCAAGAAGACATGATACAAGAATACCAAGCCATATCTACCTTCACAGGTAATAAATTGCTTCAACATTAAGAGAAACAGGCCATCGGGGTTTGAAAAGAGAAATTGGTGTACCTTTTGGGAAACAAAATGATTTCTTGGAGTCCATGAGTAAATTCCAGGGCACACCTTCAATTTTGGTGTTTTTAAACCATCGATCTCCTTCTTGGGAGAGTCCTGTAGCTTCTGCAATGGAACCCTTTGTCACCTCTAGCTGTAAATCCCCAATCTTATCCCTAGTTCCATCAAATGTTTGAGCGAAATATTTATCCACAGCGAGGTTGAAACCCTCAAACCGTCTGATGAAACCATCCCAGCCATACGCCACAATGTCATCCACGACATCGTCATGAGATAGGAGAGATTTCAAACCATTTGGTTCAATTTTTAAGATGGGCACCATTGATATGTTCACATAGAAACAACAGAGGCAGTGAGAGGTGGGTTGTTTTATCCAACGCATGAAAAGTAGAAAGAGGTCTGCATAATCGGGAGGAACCTGATACCTAAGGATTCAAGAGGCTAACATAACAAACATTTGGAGCTCTGAGTGGGTAGTAACCAGAGGATGCGCAGGATAGGAAACCACTCTGAGAAATGAAAACCAAACCCAAAACAACAGAACATACCTCTTGCGACAATGAATGTAGGCTTGAGTCATGCAGTATGAAGGGATGATGTTTGAAGGTGAGTGTGTCAACCCTGTACCAGGATGACAATATCGTGATACGACTGTTAGGAGTAGGATTCATATTTTGAATTAACCCAAAGTTTTGCTAGCTGCGCAATTAAGCACATGTCAAATGTAAAAACCATATAATCAATGATAGAAATGACTAAGTCATATATCCCAAGGTGAATAACTCAAGTGTTATGGTAATGGATCAACAAATGAAAATGATAAGCTTACAAACTTTAAGGTTTATAAAAATATAGATGCCCTTTAGGTGTAATCCCCTCTGTAAAAAAATCCACAAACTGTATGATGGCTACTCAAACCAAATTTTGTTCTAATTTCATTCTTTCAGTCATGAAATTAAACAAAACAAACGATGTATTAAAATGATGAACTCTTACACATAGCTAGGCCAATGAATCTTCTCAAAGCCAAAAAGATAGAAAAATTTTGTAAGGAGGAGGAGGCAACTATAGAAGAATTTATCCCTTGGAGATGACATTTTACCATGATAAAATTAGACAAGAGTTGTTGGTTGCCAACAATGGCAACATGATGGGAAAAGCAGCTATCTTTACATCATCAGAACTTTATATCAGAGAACAAATGACTCAACAATAATTTAATAGAAACAATTAAAAGACAGATCAAGCATTTCGACAATAAGTCAAAAAAAATAACACAGTCATAGTATTGGGTAAAGGTATGTCCAAAAATTTTAATATGGTATCTCGTTCAAATCACAGGGGTAATGATGTTTATACATATGACTCCAATACCATTTACAAGGACACTTCTGCCAGCAGGCGTCCATAGCTTCGGCAGGGATGACATTTAACTCACTCTAGTACTTCTATTCCATCCAAGAGTTGTCCATTTGTGACAAAAACATCTTGACATCTGATCTCACTTTCAAAACATACCTGAGGATCTTCGAACTTGATATTTCTTCACTGCCAGTAGGCCTATTCAGTACCCCAATGAAGTTATCTTGGTATCATGTGTTCATTTACCCGCTGCCAGTAGACCTGTTCAGAATCCCGACATGTTTACACACAATTCCCACACATTACAGTGCTTCCAACTCCAAAAAAATGTTTATAATATTTTTAGAACTTTGTGATATCAAGAGAGCGGGGTGATACAGAAAATTTCACAGTCATTTAATGAAAGGGTTGATCTTTTAAAAAATAATTTTTTGTTTTGATGACTTTCATCGCAATTTGGAAATCTAAATTTCAATTAATAAATCATCTCTGGGATGGGAAAGCACTGTCAGTTGTTTTCTTTAAAACAAGGACGTCATTCGAAGTTTTTTTTAAAGATTATCGTGTTTCTCTTAGATTTCAATGAACACCGGGAATAATGAATGGACAAAACTTACCATAACTGATCTGAGTTCAGATGCTTCGAACTGTTCTCAATTGTTTCTAATGAAAAATCCAAATCCCTTCAATAATGAACAATGATTCAAACATAATCATCCAGAAAATACAAAAAATCAAGCAAAATGAAAAGAACCAAAATCAACAAAGAAAATGTAAATTAAAATATTTACAAAGGAGTGGATTTGATTTTCTTAAGTGAAGTATTTTTTTAGAGACTGGCCATTCACTGGAAAAGTGTCTGGCTGTCCCTCTAAGTTGTGTAGCCAAAAAGAACTTGGACCCAAATTTTCATAAATGACTAAAGGCCCCAGCCACAGGTTTTGGAACTTGGTGTGTTCTCCTTTATTCTTGTGCGCTTTGTCCCATTTGAGGACCAAATCCCCTACATTAAAATTTCTTTTAGAGGATGAACCTGTATCGAACTAACTCTTTACAATTTGCTAGTGTTGATCCAATTTTTTTTTTTCCTGTGTCCTTACCTCTTCCAATTTTAAGAGAGCGTTTATCCAATTTTCTAGAGGACACTCCTCTTCTTGAACTTTCTACGACAATTGCAGAGAAGGAAGCAAGACATGTGGGGGGAGGATGGCTTCTCTTCCATAAACGAGGAAGAAAGGAGAATTACCAATGGAGGATTTTGGAGTTACCATATCAGCCTAAAGTGCTTTGTACAATGCATTGTGCCAATTCTTGTGGTTTTTTGACACTGTCCTTTTTATAATCTTGATCAGATTATTATTTGTTAACTCAGCCAGACCGTTCCCTTGAGGGTAATATCTGGTAGAGTACTTTAGTTTAATCCCTTTTTCTAGAGTGAAAACATTCATATCTAGGGAAGAAAAATAAGAAGCATTGTCAAAAACTAGACATTCAGGAATTTTGAATCGAGTGATGATATGGGAGTTCAACAACGACACTACTTGATTTGTATTGACCACTTTTAATGGTAAAGCTTCAGACCATCTCGTAAAATAGTCCATTGTCGTGAGAATGTACTTGTTATGTTGTGAGGAAGGGGGGTTTATTGGTCCTATAATGTCTAGGCCCGACTTCTTTAAAGGTTTATCTACCGTAACATGCTACAAAGGAAACGTTGTTTTCTTCACCCGTCTTACAGCCTTTTGGTAGATAATACATTCACAGGACAATGTGTGAGCATCCTTAAACAAGGTAGGACAATAGTATCCAACCCTTAGTACTTTGTGAGTAGTGGTATCCCCACCAAAATGACCCCCGACATCACCGGAATGCAGTTCAGCCAACACCTTCTTAGATTCCTATTTTTCTAAACAACACAGAAAAACACCGTCAAAATTATTTCGAAATAATATATCATTAATTAATTGGAAAGAAGTAGATTTAAGCCTACGTGCTCTTCTATTTTTGGGATCAATATTACGAGGAGTGGTTCCGTACAACAAATAAAATCTGATATTCTCATACCATGAATTGGGCACAGTTTGTGTAAAATTGATCTGTTTTTCATCATGTTGATTTGCAATGATGTATTTATTTGACTTTCTAATTTCTCAACTGACTCATCCACCAATTTACAAAGGCGTTGACCTCTAACAATTTGTGCAGGTACTATTTCGAGGTCATATTCCTACAGTGATGTCATCCATTTTTCCCTTTTCTCTCCCAGCTCTTTCTGCACTAAAATATTTCTCACAATAGGATAAGGAACGATAATTTTTCTCCTGGATTTTAACAAGTAAGACCTGAAATGTTTAACAGCTTTAAAAATAGCATAGGCCCACTGATCTACCACAGGGAAATTTAGTGCTACTCCTTTGACGGCAGAGCTCATAAATGAGATGGGTATCTCATTGCTTTTTGTATTTTTCTATGTGAGTACAGCGACATAAGATCTGTCAGATGCAAAAGTATATAATGTAAAATCTTGGGAAAAGTCAGGGCTCATCAGGGAAGGTGCCTCAATTATGGATTTTCTGATAGAATCAAAATCTTGACTCTCTTGTGGTCCCCACCTGTATAAAACATCATTTTTAATCAGATTTTGTAGAGGTCTAACCATTTCAGAAAAACTCGGGAAAAATCGTCTCACAAAATTAATTTTACCCAAAAAGGATTGCATGGAATGTTTGGAAGAAGGAGGGGGCAGGTTGGAAATGGTCTGGGTTCTTTCAGGATCAATTATCATTTCATATTTAGAAATGTAAAACTTGTGACATCATTCTAACACAGCCCTAAGATGAGACAAGTGATCTTTCTTGTTTTTGGAAAAGACAGTGACATTGTCTAGATAGACCACAACTGACTGGTTGATGAGGCCATGAAAAGCAATGTCCATGCTCTCTGGAAATTGGCACCGGAATTAATCAGTCCAAAAGGCATTTTTCTATCGGAGTAGGTGCCCCACGGGGTACGAAAGGTGGTTTTAATATGTTCTTAAGGAGACATAAGGACCTAGTTATATCCTGAGAAACCATCTAATAAAGATAGTCTTTTAGAACCAGATACTTGTTGCAGAATTTGTTCCATTGGAGGAACATGGTAGTTGTCTTTATCAGAGGCTCGGTTTAAATTTCAAAAATCGACACAAAGTCAAATTTTCCCACACTTCTTCCTTGCAGGGACTAAGTTAGATACCCATTGAGTATGCCTAACTGGAAAAATAATCTTTGCAGTAAGTAATTTATTTAGTTCCTTTTTTAGTAGGTTCCAATTTAGGATGCCTTTTCCTCAATTTTTGATGGAAAGGTTGAGTTTGGGGTTTCATAGGAATTATGTGTTGTATGATGTTTGGGTCAAAAGTCTTTAAATCATCACATGTCCAAGAAAATAAATCTTTAAATTCTTTGAACAATTTTATAAAAGAAGACCTTTCTTGTTCAAAACACCCTTTTCCTAGATTGATATTTTGAGGACTATCTCGCTTCCTAAATTTACAGTTTCGTACAACAAAGATGAACTGTTTGTTTTTCAATTGACTACCCCTCTAAACTTTTCATGTAGTTCATAAAATTTCTCTAATCTCACAACATATTTGGGGATAGAGTTTACCATCTCAGATGATGATTCTGGAGATCAAGGATCGGATATTACCATGAAATCTAGGAGATTTTCATCATGAGTGCTTTCATCGATAACTGCATCCTAAAAGGTGTCTTCCATATGCAAAAAATTGATGATATGTTGATCATCATCAAATAATCTCCAGCTTGTGATGTTGTCAGAAACTGATGGCCTGAATAACAATTCGATCGAGAATGCATTGGGAGAAAGACCTTCAGCAGGCAACAATTTAGAAGCAACAATAGCTAGTAAATCACCTTTTGAATTACTTGTCCTAAGAATGGAATTTATATTGAATGCTAGAAATTTGTGCATTAAACCCCATACCTTGGTTTGGTAATTCTTCAAATCCGGTGACAAATAATGTATTGCATTTCTTACTTGTTTGAATATGATTTCAGAATTACCAAATACAACCAAATTTTGCATGCCCATGTCCAATGCCTTCCTTAGTCCCTGAAGAAGTGCTTCGTACTCTGTTGTGTTGTTAGTACATTCAAACACCAATCGACAAGAAATAAATGTTTTATTACCTATGGGATCGATAAGCACACAACTAGGACCTTCCCCTTCTCGGGATTTGGATCCATCAAAATATAAGGACCAGATTTATTCGTCATTGACAATGTTCGATGTACTTGGCAAAGTTGTTGTCTAAGTATAGGCAGTTACTTCAGATTGTTGTTCTGGGTTGGTGATGGAGGAAATTTTTGACATAAAATTAACAAAAAAGGTGTTCATTCCCTGCGTCTCAATCGAATTTGCAGCAGTGATAAAAGGCTCATTTGGGTCGTTTAGATCTGTCACCGTGTACTTGAGGTAACGTTCTCTATTTATTCTGATCTTGTTAGGCTGTCCATTTTCTGGCAACCATAAATGAGACCAGTCTGTAGAAAAATAGCCATGTAATTGTTATGACCAATCTCTACTCAAAAATAGACCATATACTTTAGGAATGTCGACAACAATAATATCAATTACCTAGTGAAACTTGGGATTGGACGATAATCTTATCAACACGTTTTTAAGTTCACCAATAACTCTGATATTACTTCGATCTAACTGAATGATCTTTAAATCAGAAGATTTTACTTCAGCATTAATTTTCTGGCACACAGACAAAGGCATCACATTTGACGATGTGCCAGAGTCAACCATACAGTTATGTACATTCCTATTAAAAATTTCAAAAGTTAATAAAAAAGGAGGCACATTTTTTCGTGCAGAAACAATAGAATTCTGTTGATTTTTTATTGTTGTACCTGAAACAGTTTTATCTAAGTTTCCTACGGTGTTTTCTAATGTGTCCCTTTTATCCTTTTTTTCAGATGAATTTTTACCTGGGACATCTTTAACTTTGTTTAAGTCATTTTCTATTGATTTCTTGCTGATAAGATCTTTCTTTTTATTATTTTCAGCAATGCTCTAGAGCATTTTCTGTAGGATAAGTGGAAATTTCAGCAATTCAAAAACTGAAATATTTTCCCTTAATTTTTTAAGATCTTCAACTAAATCATACTCTAAAACTGGGGCATCTGGGTTTTGTCTTGTTCCAGTTTTCTTTGGCTATTTTGAAACCACACTTTTACTTGTTTCGGGTGAAGGCTTGTTTTGTGTTTTACTTCTAGTGTTATAGGGATGGACAATTTCAAAGTGTGCTTGAAAGATGTTATCCGACAAGTGCCCGAAAATGGGAGGAGAGGAATCCTCCTCATCAGGTGTTTCTTCCTCACCTGTATCATCATGGTTCTTAGGAGGAACAGAAACATAAATGTCACGTGCTTCCAATATTGTTTGCAAATCATATTGCAGACCTTCGAAGTTTAGACCTTCTGTGGTCAAGTTTGGTCGGTTTGGAGGAAAAGGTTTTCTAAAAGGTGTTCTAAAACCTCCTTTACTTGTATATGCTTCCTCAAATGTTCTTTTTAAGTCAATGACCTAATTGGATAATTTCTAGAAATCTTTAATATATGTTCTCTCTCTTTATTTTTAGCAGAAAAGGATGAATGCTTCTATAAGAGTGCTCACAATTCTCCATCTATGGAAGAACTTTTCTAAAGTTCAAATTTAAGGGAAGTAATGTAAAGGTTGATATCTATTACAATGAAAATATTTATGAGAATAATATCACTCATTAGAACCATTCAAACAATTCCACTAATGCAAAGAATTTAGAAGAATAGATATGCAAACCATAATAATGTTATAGGATTCAACAAACTTGTGTGCTCTTTGCAAGATCCCTGAATTGAATCCACCTCTACAACCAACTAAAAATTGGGAATTTAATAAACCCAATTCCCTATATATCCCTCCATAATACTGGGACTTTTTCTTCAAAGATCCTTCATGACAACTATAAAGTTGTAACTTCAATAGAAATAAAACAAATTGGCATGCAATTCTTTTGTTTCCTTGACAAGTTGCTTCAAACGAATGAAAGGCACAATGATCCAGGTGGATATCAGTGCTAACCCACCTATTCCATTGGCTCAAAGCCAAATTTCCATTTTGGCAGTTGTTTTCTAGCTTTTCGAGTCCTAAAAATATGGGGTCATTGTGAAGCCCTAAATAGATTTTTTTTGGCCCGCCACAGTCACACTATAAACATAGTCAGAGTGTGAAGGAAAAAATTTTATTCCTCCGATATACCTTTCCAATGGAATATCGTGCACCTAAAATAGATATTGTATGAAAAATTTATGACCCCAAGAAGTTTATGTACCAACTTACCCCATCGGGGCCCACATGACTTTTGGCGCTTCATCTCCTAGGGCTAGGTTTTTGGATGTTTAGGGTTTTCTCATTTATGTTTTATGTTAAAAATGCCTTTAGAGCCTCATTATAACCATATTCTTGTGAAGTAGTGTAGCCAACACATCTCTTCTCATAGATAAGCTACCACCATTCTATCTAGTTTGTATGCTTTTGAATTTTACAGTATTTTGTATTTCAGATAGTTATTAATAGAATCTGAGATTTACTGTATTACTTTGTTCCTTTCCATATCTTTGTGTAATTATTTGTTATATCTTTTTTTTTATCTATGCCTGCATATCAGTCCTAAAATAATCTAGATCAATGCTATCAGAGCGCTCTGGTCCTTGTACATACTCAGTGCATGTCCTCGATGAGGTCAAAGTATAGAAAGTTGGGTCTTGAGCTTGTATCTCTTAAGTTTAACCGCTCTTGCATGCCCAAGATACCTTCGATGGTGAAAGAAATCAGGGATGACTAGATAGAATATCCTTTCAAACTTTTTCTCGAGGAATCCCTCGCGCGACAAAGGAACGAGATGATGGATAGTTTTCCCATATCCTTCGACGACCTCTAGCAACAATGGAGGCACCTTCAACCAACAATCACTGCGTAGGTGAAAATCCCTTCAACGTACAATTTAAATTTGATATTCCTTTATTTGAAGGCCAGACATATGTTGACAATTTTGAAAAATGGTCAAATATGCTAGAGGTTTATTTCTTCGTCCACAATTTTTCCAACAGTGAAAAAACCACCTGTGTGCTCCTTAAGGCCCTTCCCCATGTCAGAGATTGGTGGGAGACTTACTGTGAGAAACATGTTGATGATGAGTCTGGAAGTTTTTGGCCAAGACCCACTTGGGCAGATTTTGTTGATGCCCTAAAGGAACAATATTACCCTGTTGGAAGTTTTGATGACCACTACATGAGATGGACCACATTGCGCCAAGAGAGGGGCCAAACAATACCAAAGTTCACAAAGAATTTCCATACCTTGCACACAAATATGGGTATCAAATACTCTGAGAGGGGTCCTAAAATACCGTGGGGATCTGCATCGGTAGATCCAAACCGAAATGGAGTTTCTGAATATCTTGTCATTGGGATCCAGTTATCGATATGTTGTCAAAATTGAGTAGAAATTCAAGCAACAGAACAAGCAAGAGTTTGTATCCGCAAATACAAAACAACCAAAGTATGTTAAGGGTGGCTCTAACTCCTAGGAAAAAGGATAGAGCAAGGATGGCCAACCCTAGGATAACCATCCCAAGACACCAACAAACAAGGGTAATGGGAATTTGAAGGAGGACACTAGAAAATGGTGTGAGTTCCACAAAATGTGAGGACACTAGAAAATGTCACTCCAAATATTCATTGTTGTCTTAGATGAAATCCCTAAGGTTATATTTTGAATCAGACTCTGATTCTGATCTAGAAAAGGGAAGACAAAGCATTGATGTAGAACCTAGTGTCACCATCGCTACCACAAAAGTCCAGCCAAAGGAACTGGAGGATACTGAAGAAGAGGAGTGTATTTTCCTCTAACAGATGTGGGTGAATGGAACCCCACTCCATTTCATTGTTGACAGCAATATCCAGAAGAACCTAATCTCAGCATAGGTTTTCAAGAGATTCAACTTGACAACAACACATCATCCTCATCCATACACCATCTGTTGGCTCAGGCAGAGACGGGACATCCACGTAAGACAACAATGTTGCCTACACTACAACATCAAACCCTTCAAAGAAGATGTATTGTGTGATGTTTTGTAATATACCAGATATAAAATGTATGCAGAACTGAAATAAAATGCTAGTAATGGTAGAATAACAACAATATAACTAGAACATTCACCACAATAACACTGAAATGATATAAGAATAACAATAGAAATAACACTTTGAATCTGAAAGCAATGTTCACGAGCCTCTTAGAGGGGGAAACCTCCAGTTGAGAAGAGCTCTATTACAATAATATCCAAGCTAGGGTTCTCATACCCTCGACTCCTATTTATACTAAAAAGAAGCATCTAGAAGAAGATCCTTCTAGAAGCGGAAGCTTCTATTAGGTCTTCTTACATCTGCCTTATTCTATTTTATTGAAAGGCCTTATTAATATTGACCTTTATTACATCCAAATATATTGTTCTACCTATGTGTGGGTTAGGACACTAACATGTCTGCCCCCATAAAGCCAGCCTTGTCCTCAAGGCTTGAGATGAGCAAATTGTTGCAGAATGGTAGTTGGTTCCCAAGTGGTGTCTGTTGGAGTTGTATCTTTCCACTGTACTAGAACTTCCTTGATAGTTCTTTTATGTAGGCGACGCTCACGCTGGTCCAAAAATGCTTCTAGCTATAGCCAAATGGATCCTTCTTCAGCTAACTTTGGAAGGTTGGTTTGAATTTGGCACTTAGCTCCAATCACCTTCTTTAAGCATGAAACATGAAAAACAGGATGTAGCTTCGAATTGCTGGGAAAAGCTAACTGATAGGTGACTTGTCCCACACACTTGAGTATGGTATAAGGACCATAAAATTTGGGTGCTAGCTTCTGACAATGCTCGGCCTTGAGGGAAGTTTGCTTGTAAGGTTGCATTTGAAGAAACACCTGATCCCCTTCTACAAATTGACATTCAGAGTGACCTTGATCTGCTTGTTTCTTCATGCAATTTTGTGCCATGACCAAATTATCTTTGAGGGTACGGAGAATAGATTCTTGAGCTGTAAGTGTTAGGTCAACCACCTGGACCTTCGAGGCACCCAGTAAGTATGAGAGAACTGAAGGTGGCTTTTGTCCATATACCGCTTCAAAAGGAGTCATGTGTGTAGTTGTATGGTATGAAGTGTTGTACCACCATTCAGCTAGGGGTAACCATTGAGCCCACTGATTTTTCTTTTTCGAGGAAAAACACCTCAAATATGTTTCCAAACACTTGTTGACAACTTCTGTTTGGCCATCAGTCTGGGGATGATAAGCTGTGTTGAGATGAAATTTGGTGCCTTGTATATTGAACAGTTCTTGCCAAAAATTGCTTGTGAAAGTTGGGTCGCGATAAAAAGCAATAGAGTGCGGCATGCCACGAAGCTTGAAGACTTGATCCACAAATATTTGAGCCACCGTGGATGTTATAAATGGGTGTTGAAGGGAACAGAAATGAGCATACTTGGAAAGGCGATCAACAACCACCATGATGATGGATTTATTTCCCTATTTGGGTAAGCCAGTAATAAAATCCATAGAGATATCCTTCCAAATAGCAGGTGGAATCGGGAGCGGTTGTAGTGTGCCTGGCGATTTGACTGTCTCTCCCTTGTTGCGTTGACACACATCACATTCAGCTACAAAATTCTGAATGTATTGTTTCATACCATCCCAGAAAAAGGAACGTTTGACCCTACCATAGGTTTTACTGAACCCGGAGTGCCCTGTTGTGGGTGTAGCATGAAGCTCAGAAAGTACCGTGGATTTAATCTTTGATTGTTTACTTAAATACAAACGGCCTTTGTATAGAAGTTACTCATGGAGCCAAGAGTACCCTGGGGAAGTTGGAGCCTTGGACTGCAATTGGTGGATCAACTGCGAACTTTTGGGATCTTGTAGCCATTCCTGGAGAACGGCTTGGAGCCAATCTGATACAATGAATGAAAGAGAAAAAAGGGATCCTTCGTCTTCATATTTTCGGGAAATTGAATCCACAACCACATTGTCTTTTCCTTTCTTATAAATGATCTCATAATCATATCCAAAGAGTTTAGTGACCCATTTTTGTTGTTTTGGGGAGGAAATGTGTTGTTCCATAAAATACTTGAGGCTTCGATGGTCTGTCTTAATTTGCAAATGTTGCCCCAATAGATAAGGACGCCATAGATCCACGGCATGCAGAATAGAAAAAATTTCCTTTTCATAGATGGATTTGCCCAAATTTCTTTCAGATAGTTGCTTGTTGGTAAAGGCCAAAGGGAGACGCTCTTGCATAAGGACAACGCCAATTCCTTTCCCTAAGGCATCACATTCCAACACAAATATCTTTGTGAAATCAGGAAGGGAAAGGAATGGAGTGGTGCACATGGCCATCTTCAAGGTCTAAAAAGCTTGAGCAGTGGCTAGAGTCCAAGTGAAAGAGTTCTTTTTTAGGAGAGCAGTGAGAGGTGTTGCAATCTTCCCATAATTCTTAACAAACTTGCGATAATACCCTGTTAAGCCTAGAAATCCATGAAAGCTCTTAAGAGTCTTTGGGTGAGGCCAGTCTTGCATAGCTTCAATCTTTTTAGGAGCCACCCTGACGCCATATTTTCCAACCAAATGACCCAAGTATTCTACTTCTGAGGCTCCAAAAGCACATTTAGACTGTTTCAGGAAAAGTTGGTGCTGAGAGAGTAGATGGAGAATTCAATCCACATGAGCAAGATGGTCTATCCAGTTTTTTCTATAGATGAGGATATCATCAAAGAAAAATAAGACAAAATGGCGGAGAAAAGGACGGAAGACATGATTCATGAGGCTTTGGAAGGTGGAGGGGGCATTACACAAGCCAAAGGGCATGACCAAAAACTCATAGTGTCCCTCATGAGTTCTAAAGGTAGTCTTGGGAATGTCTACCTCTTTTATACGTATCTGGTGGTAGCCCGAATGGAGATCCAGTTTAGTGAAAAATTGGGCGCCACTCAATTCATCCAGGAGGTCATCAATGACAGGAATGGGGAATTTGTCTTTGATGGTAAGTTTGTTGAGGGCACGGAAGTCAGGACATATTCTCCAAGAACCTTCTTTCTTCAAGACCATGACCACAAGAGATGAGTAGGGGCTCGTACTAGGGCGGATAATGCTTGCATTAAGGAGTTCCTGGACCATTTTCTCAATTTCATTTTTTTTGGAAAAGGGGTGACGATACAGTTGGATATTGGGAGGAAGGCTTCCAGGTACAAGGGGAATGGAATGAACATGAATACCACGGGAAGGAGGGATGCCTTGGGGAGTGGAAAATACCAATTGATGTTTACAAAGGATGGCTTGGAGGTCTTGCGGTACCGAGGGTGTCTCTGTTGCTTGTATGGCATGGAGTTGGGAGATAACACCAAAATGATCCTTTTTTATCAGCTTTTCCATGCGATGGGAACTAATGATCTCAGGTGAACTGATAGTGATGCCTTGGAACTAATATTGGTGGCCCTCCTGGTCGAATTGAATGGTTAAGTCTTTAAAATCCATGAGAATGGGACCCAAAGTCCTTTGCCAGTCTGCACCCAACACAATGTCACAACCTCCCATGTCGATAGAAAACATATGGGATTTCAAGTGGTAGTCACCAATTTGGAGATGCACATTTTCACAACACCCTCCACATTTCATGGAACCACCATTGGCAATCATGATTTGGAAATTATTGACAACATGGATGTAACAATGAGTTTCTTGGCCAATGCGGTGACGAATAAAATTATGGGTGTTTCCACTATCAACCAGAATGATGAACTTTCGATGCTTTATGTAACCGATTAGCTTGAGGGTTTGGGGAGTGGAGAAGCCAGTGAGAGCATTGAGGGAAATGACCGGTTCTACTTCGGGAGGGTCAAAGGGAGGGGTTATGTCAGTGGATTCAGGTGACTCAGACACAAAGGGAGTTTCTTCATCTTCTTCTAAAATCTCCTCGGAGATGGCCATAAAAATATTTTGTTCTTTACACTTGTTGCCCAGGAAATATTTGTCATCACAGTTACAACAAAGGCCTTTGAGTTGGCGTTCAGCCATTTAAGCCCTGGTCAATTTTTGGATCTTTAGTGGAGCAGAGGGAGTAGTGGGATTTACTAGTTTAGGGCGAGGGATAAAGGAGGGTTTGCGGTTTTGAGTAGATACAACCTGTTGTGCTTCTTTATCTCTTTTGGTAGCCTCCACCCAACTCTCAGGCTGAGCCATGATGACATGGGCCCGAATTTCATCCTTGAGGCCGCTGATAAAACACTCTCGGAAAAAGGCATCAGACATGCCCTCTGTTCTAAAATCCAGGCTCTCAAAGGAAGCTATAAAGTATTCCAATGTTCCTAATTGTTTCAACTTTTTCAAACGTCCCAAATGGTTGGTGTCAGTGTCAAAGCGTTCATAAATATTTGCCACAAAGTGTTTCCAAGAAATATACCCCTGACGAGAAGTTTTTTTCCATTGCCACCATTGCCAACGTTCTTGATCTAGATGGAGAACACCATATCGAAGTTTGGCCAAGTCATCTGTAATGTCGTATAAAGAGAATTAATGTTCCATTTGGGTTACCCAACCAGTGGGGTATGAGCCATCAAATTTGGTCACATCCACCCGCGGAAGGCGTAGGTTATGTTGAAAGTGATGGTTCTGCAAGGTATGGGAATGAGGGGAATGGTCACCTTCAGTATGTGGAGGTGAGGAAGAGGAAGGGTTATCTATAGGGATATGCAGTTTGGTGCTGAGTGTCGAAAAGACTGATTCAATCTAGGTGGTGAGGTCTTGTTTGATTTCCCCCATTGAGGACTGCATGGTTGTATTGATGGTGGCAACATTGGCACTGAGTTGTTTCACTTCTTGTTGGGTCTCAATGAGACCATATTGCAAGGTGTTTAAGTGAGCTTCCATGTCTTGGCTACGAGTATGGGCCATGAGGATGAGGAAACTGAAAAGGGGTGTGCGTGGTAAAATATTTTGGCCGAAAAAATGATATGGATAAATGTGATAAGGGTGAAGAGATGAATCCAATGGAATAGGTCTCAAATAATGCTGAAACAATTTCCAGGCAGAGTTATACTCTGGTATGAAGAATATTGCAGAGAGGAAATACCCAAATGCTTAACCAGAAAGAAATGTGTATTTACTTTGCAACCCGAACACAGTTGTGCGGAAATAGATCTTGTCTATTTTAATTTGTTTATGTTTCTGTCCCCCAAGGGTTAGGTATTCAAGGGTTCTATAGAAAAGGGGTTGCCCTGTGCTATAGCTCTCTGATATACATGTGGGGTCCAATAGTAGTACTCGGCCCAATATATCAGGGCACTAACTAAGGAGGATAGATCGTACCCTTAGCCATACTACCTGACTACCCAGGTACTAGAGAGTATCTTCCCGAGTGTTGTTCTCAGTGACACTATAGCAGTCAGGCGACCGATCAGTTTATCTAAAGAGGGCTTTAGTTAATCAGGTCGATCCATACACAGGTGTTGTCTGATGTGCTACCACTCGAAGGGGTACTAACAGGGGTTACAAGGGTGGCCAATAGATGTGTGCTTAAGTACCACTTGTATTTCCTGCATGTATGAATCCCTCAACCGCAGGTTTATGCGTATAATGACAGATCTCTGTGGCTTAAAGATGTCGGAATACGTCTCTACCCTGAAAAAAAAATTAACCCACACTTTATGCCTAGGAAAGTGCTCTAATACCACTTGTAATATACTAGATATAAAATGTATGCAGAATTGAAATAAAATGCTAGTAATCACATAATAACAATAATATAACCAGAACATTCACCACAATAACACTGAAATGATATAAGAATAACAACAGAAATAGCACTTTGAATCTGAAAGAAATGTTCATGGGCCTCTTCGAGGGGGAAACCTCCAGTTGAGAAGAACTCTATTACAATAATATCCAAGCTAGGGTTCTCATACCCTCGACTCCTATTTATACTAAAAAGAAGCATCTAGAGGAAGATCCTTCTAGAAGAGGAATCTTCTATTAGGTCTTCTTACATCCACCTTATTCTATTTTATTGAAAGGCATTATTAATATTGACCTTTATTACATCTAAATATAATGTTATACCTATGTGCAGGTTAGGACCCTAACATGTTTCCCCACTTGAAGTTTGTGATATTTTGATAGGACAACCATATATATGGAAACATCATGTTGTTTATGAATCTAGGCCCCATAGTGTCATTATTAATTTCGAATATCAACTCTACAAGGTACTAGAGGAAGTCCCAAATACTACAATCTCTTTGATCTCTGTGAAGCAGCGCAGAAAGGTGGTTTCTCAGACTGGGATATTTGTCCTCTATATGGTTCGATCGAAATATTAATGGAAGGTCTCTGTAATCGCCAAAACCTCTGCACAAGATCTCTCTGCCTACCAACAACAGGTGGATGGAATAGTCAAGGAATACAAATACATATTCGCCTCACCTACTAGGGTGCCTGTTCTGAGTGACCAAGGGTGGCACGAAGGCCATTTTTGTGTGGTCCATGCCCCAACTGAAAGAATTTAAGGATTTGAAAGCCCACCTCTTCTCAGCACCAATCCTTATTCTACCAAACCTGCAACAACCATTTGAGATTGACACAAGTGCTTTAGATTATGCCTATCATAGTGAAACTCTATTTGATGATGTTCAAAGATACCCCACCTATGAAAAAGAGATGTACTCCATTGTGCAGGCATATCGATAGTGGAAGAATTACATTCTAGGGAAGGAAACAATCATCCACACTAATCACATGCCTCTACAATTCATGTAAACACAAGGAAATTTACAAAATGATCACCATCAGAAGTGGTCCAGGTACCTGCAACAATTCCACTTGAATATCAAGTACAAGAAGGGTAGCACCAGCCATGTCCCAGATTTCCTTAGTCGACCCCCGGTGTCAGTGCTAACCATAGTTCTTAGCTCCTGTGGACATAAGGCATCTAGGTGGCCACAATTATACAATAATGACTATGACTTTGTTATTGCCTATCAAACATCAAGTGCATAAAAAATAGTTCACAACTTTCATCTTCAGGAGGGGTTTTTATGCCATCTGAGCCACCTTTGTGTTCCTTGAAGAAAGCGTGCAATGTTGATCTGGGAAGCTCATTATAGTCGGGCAAGGGGACATTTTGGTGTAGAAAATACAGTGGCAATATTGTAGAAGCATTTTTATTGGCTGAAGCTTCAACAAGATGTTCACAAGTACAACAGATAATGCACCACCTACGCCATTTCCAAGTCCACCATCAAGAAACAGGGGCTATACACCCCTCTACCTACTTTGGATAGGCCTTGGGAGTCCACCTCCATCGAATGACTAGATAGGCCTTAGGAATCCAACTCTTGGGAGTCCACCTTTGCCTTCAACCAAGCATGAGAATGAATATGTCTTCATGGTCATAGATCGATTCTCTAAGATGGAAATCTTGGCACCCTGCAAGAAGAGCATCACATCCGAGGCCACCGCCAAGATCTTCTTCACACATGTTTAGGTTCATTTTGGGCTCCCACAAACTATTATATTCTATCACGACAGTACATTCCTGAGCACCTTTTGGTCCAGCCTATGATCGATGATGGACACCAAGATGACCAAATCGACTTCCTTCCACCCATATACTGATGGAAAAAAAGAGGTAGTCAACAAGACGATTTTCCATATCTTATGCATGTATAATTCCAAAAAATACACGCACATGGGATTAAATCCTTCCTTATGTTCAACATAGCTACAACAAAGCCCTCCATGACTCTATTGGCCATGACCATTTTCAGGTGTGCTTGGGGTTTCAGCCATTGGTCTCCATTGACGTAGCTCTACCCATTGCAGCCGCACAGGAAGAGTCCTCCCATGCTTAGATAGAGGGTGATCAGGAAGCCAAATTTTTTGAGCACATCCAACAACAAGTTCATGATATTGTGGAAAAATCCAATGCCAACTACAAGTAGTGCCACGATCAACATTGGGTACCACACAAATTTCAGGTGGGTGATGAGGTCTGGTTGCATTTACAGAAAGAGTACCTCACATAACCCCATCTGAAGATGCACCCACTCTAATATGGCCCTTACACCATCACTAAGGTTGTGGGTGAGAATGCCTTTGAATTATGTATTCCTCCTTTTCTTGGATTGCACCTGGTATTTAATTTGGAACTGCTTCGACCATATTTTACACCTCTCCTAGACACTTTGGATGTGGCTGAGAAGTTGGCCCCTGCAAAACTCAATCCTTCCTACATCGTACAAGAGAAATTTGATTGAATCATGGATAACAATACAAAGGACACCTGCAAGAAGACTATCAAACTCTATCGGGTTGATATAGCAGGGCAATATCTTCATCAAGGAAAGTGGCTCACCACGAGTCAGTTGTTGGGTTCATGTTTTGACTATTTTTTTCCAAAGGCCAAATCCTTTTTCCATGCGATATTATATATGCAATGCTCTCATTTAGCCATTTTTAAGGTATTCTCAAAGCTTTCACCATAAATCACACAATGTATGTATAATTATCGTTTTTGCAATGATTTTATGATCAATTCAACTCAGTTAAATGTTTATGAAGATATAACACTTTGGTTTGCTTTCAACAAGTCAGAATCACAATCTCGTCCTCCATCCAGTACCTCGTTCGGCACTCTGTTCAACACTTGATCTGGCACACGATCCGACACTCGGAGTGCATAGGAGTTGGCGATTGGTACATTAGCGGCCTTTGATGGAAGAATCGGGGACGTGGGTTTTATGTCCCCTCATGCCATACAACTATAGAAATTGACACACCTTGGATTGGGCAGTTGAAACGACCGCTGAGTGATACACAAGATTGTTAAGAAGATGTTGTTGTTAGAACACATTTAATGAATTTACTATTGTTAGAGAGGGTCAACCCTTCTAGTGGTCGAACTCTCAATCTTTGCAATCAAATATAAATACCACTAACTATGACATGACCAAGAGATGAATTTTATTATTTGATACAAACATTATCACCATTTTTGTCATATACTCTGTTTTGATGCTTAATGAAAGTGTTACGTTAATTTAGCAATTGCGTTTTCATGTTGGAGTGTTTCCATGACCTCCTGGGGGACCACCAGTGGTCTGGGTGATTGTTTCTATCAATGCATATTTATATTTATTTAGTTTCCTTACTTAGATGTCGAAATTGTTTCTTCATTGTGTAAATTTCTCAATTTCAATTGCTTTTTGTGTGCATATTTTAATTGCAGATTGCTTATCTAATTCATCTTCCTGTACACGTTCTCTTAATTGCAGATTGCTTTCAGAATTGTGTATATCATAGAGGGACGTTCATGTTTGTTTGTTAATGATTATATTTTTTTTGCAGGTTGTAGAAGCTAGTTAATTACATTTTTATGTATTTTTCTTCCTAACTATAAGTTACTCTGCAGAGTACTAAATTAGATAGGTTTATTTGTAACTTTGATAGATTAATTGCTTTAGTTTTGATAGTTTGACAGAGTACTCATTTAGATAGGTTTACTTGTAATTTCAAATACTCTTTGTAGGTCTGTTTCATTTATTAATTTTTCCTCAACATGATAGGAGAGAAATGGATTTTGAGTTATGATTTTTAATAGCATTTTGGTTGATTTTGAGTATGATTCTTAATGATAGTTTAGCTCACTTAGGTTTTGATTTTTAATGAAGTCTCAGTTATGAATTTGAGTTGTAATTTCTAATTAGCATTAGTCAAGAGTTGTAGGTTTTCACAGAGTGTTTTTATTGTCATTTTAAGTATGAATTTGAATTAATATTTTTAATTAAGTGTTAAATTATGAGTTTATGAGTTTATAGCTTTGCTTGAGTTAGTGATTCTGAATAGGGTAATTTCAAGAAGTTGTATGATAAAGTGAATGCTTGATGCACAATGTTTAAAGATCCCATGGATTCCAAGAACACCTAGTGTTACTTCTATGATGGAAAAACTCTCTATAGACTGCCTTATCCATACTTTCCATTTCTCTGTATACATTAGCATTGAGTTAATTCCACTTGAATTATCATTGATAGTCAGATGTCATCATGATGTTATTCGACACTAAAGACACAATCATCACATTTGAACACTTTCTTTTTACTGCAAGATAGAAATAGTTTTGATATATTAGCATTTGAATATTGTCATAACACTCTTTCTTTCGGTTAAGTATATCAATGTTTATTCTTTGCAAGATAGAAATAGTTGTGAGTTATTTTTAAGAATAGAGTTGACTTGCCAAGATAGTTTTGATAGAGTAATTTCTTACTTTCTTACTTACTTGTTCACTCAGAGATAGATAGATCAAATAATTCAGAAATAGATTACTTGTTATTTGCTTCTTCAAAGAGAGATTGAATAGATTAAATAGCCTTGAAACAGATTTCTTGTTATTTTCTTATTTAGAGATAGTTCATAGTCCTATATTATTTAAGGTTACTTAGGTCAAATAGTTCATAATTATAGAATTGTTTGAAGCTCATTAACTAGAGGTTTCTTTACATTTGTTGATTAAAAAGATTTTAAAAGTCATCTCTTTAGAAAGTAGAATTGTAAACTAAGCAGAGTGTTGATCCCTAGGGTAAACTATCTTCTTAGATAAAAAATATTTCAATTATATTTTCTTCCTTAACTCATACTGTGCCACAACTCTAAGTTTACTTACCCCGGGTTGACAATTTAATTGAGGGAATTAGTATATATAGAATACCCATTATTTTTGGCGTTGTTGTCGGGGAGTTGTCTTAAAGTAAAAAATAGTTAGGAAGTAAATCATTTATGAACATTAGCATTAGTTTGGTAGCGGAGGAACTTTAAGACGAGATGTAAGAACCTATGCATCTGTTATAGCAGGTTCCCCCAAACCCAATGGTAATTTTTCTTTTTTTATTACTTTCATGAACAAACCTAGGGACCCAAAGGGAAGATACATCAAAACCAAACCAAAACTTTCGATCAAGGTTTGTTCTGACCTTTTTGGAGGAAGGAACACTCCCCCCATAAATTCCGCAGAACGATACCGAAAAATAGGGGTTAGCTCAACCTAAAGAGATAAAGAAGTCTCTGAAGAGACCAAAATGGGGGAACTATAGAGAAGAAAATTGAAACTTCAATAGTAGCGGGACAGGAGGCAAGAACACTCGAGCCTTCATTAGAACCATCCAACACAACATTTTCCTTTTCACCACCATCAAGGGACTCTAAATTTGTGGATATCATTGACCCTTAACAAGTGAATTCTCTTTTTGGAAGTTCATCCAATATAATTGTATCCCAAGTTGAAACATAAACTTTGGCACCAATAGTTTCAATAGGCTCGAGTAAAGTCCCGGACATCCAAACAGTAGATAAATCTTCCCATCGAAGGGATACCCTTCCTAGAAAATAACCTTGGGATACTTTGTTATCTTCAAGGATAAAACCATTCAGGTACTCTCTCTTTGGAAACCAAATCAGTATGGATGATTAGGAGGATCAAAACTATGTAAGACACGATGAGGGAGAAGAAGTTGGAAACCAAATAGAAACCACCTTCAGGTTTCCAATTTTGTATACCACACAAAATGTCAACATGAAGAATATTCCACTCTCTACACTTCCCACCTTTTATGGTAAAAGTAGTGAAGACCAAGATACCTTCCTATTTGAGTTTTACATCTTGTATATAAGCTACAACGGCTTGCAAGATGCCCATAAATTAAAACTTTTTCCTTCCACTCTCAAGGATTTTACACTAAGATGGTTCATGGGGCTAGGAGAGTCCAGTATTAGGTCTTGGGAAGACATGAAAGCCATATATATTAAAAAATACCAAGCCTGTTGCAAGTCCAAGGATTCTCGTAATGATATTTTTAAAATACAACATTTAGACGACGAGAGTCTCGAGGATTACATGGAACGGTTTTCTTATACCTCATAGAAATCGAAATACCATGACCTTCCAGATGATGCAGTCAGGACTCTTTTCCTTAAAGGAATTTCGGAAGAATATCTAGAGACATTTAACCTGATGGAATCAGGTGACATCTCCCATAAACCATTCACTAAAATTTGTGAAATGTGCAGAAATTACTCGAGGAATAGAGCCAAAAATGGGAAGAGTGTTCGGGATCCTTATAGTAGAAACCTAAAAACAGTTATTTCAGGTGGTATTACAAGGGTAGAGATAGGAAACCTATTGGATAACTTCAAAATCGATATCCTAAGTACAATAGGTTCCCATTTGGACACCCTAAAGATTAAGAAGAAACAGGAGGAGGAGAATGCAACAATGTGCATATTTTGTCCAAGATGCAGGAGGAAGCATTCCTCAAGGGAATGCCCATTATACAATATTTCATTTTGTGGCTTCTGCACTGAAGACCACCCAACTAAAAAATGCCCATCACTGCCTAGTTTATTAGCCATTTACAGAAGTGGGTATCCTGGGGAATCTTCTTATGCACCTAGGCGGCCATGGTAGCCTAGGAGTCAACCTACATACCAGGATCTACCACCTCAAGTTCCACCCTATTATCAACAACCACAACAGTGGAACTCACCGAATTGGAAAAATTGGTCTTCACGGTATCACCACCCTTGGCTACAAGGATGGAGAGGAGGGCATACCCAAGGAAACACTCAGGCTCCACCTGTTCCTATGCCCACTCATCCTTACCCACAGTTTCCACCAAACATCCAACAAATTTTTCCAAGTTTTGTTCCCCCACCTTTACCTTCTATTCCACAACAATGCCAACAATACCAAAATACAAGCTCCCCAAGACCGACATTATTACCGACACAACTGGTTCCCAAACCAAATAACAAACCAACTCAACATCTTCACAATGTTGAGCTACAAACCTTCCCGACATATGTTATTTCTCCTGCTCCATTACATGAGATTCAACTAAGGTCGGGAAAAGTTTTGGATAGATAGAGGCCCTCAGTAGTCATCCTTGAAGAAGAAGAAGATGAAAATCCTGAAAACCCATGGATGACACTAAGTGGGAAGATGTCATCATTCCTAAAGACCAGGAACCAAATTTTCCCTAAAATGAATCTTCACAGATTACAAAATCCCCTCCTTATCTAGAAATATTAGCAGTTGAGAAACCTACGATTCGACCGGAATTTGACATTTTAAATGAATTAAAGAATATCTGTGTCAAAATTCCCATGTTATAATCCATAAAGGACATTCCAATTTACAGTAAGGTGTTCAAATAGTTGTGTATCAAGAAACCAGGTAGGAAACACAAGGATCCTCCAACAGTACATTTGGTAGGAGAATTCTCTGAATACATATCAGAGCAGCCTAGGATCACAAAGCATGCAAACCCAAGGAACCCTTAGTAACAATAACTATTAATATGGTTCCCATTGGAAATTCTCTCATAGACCTAGGGGAAGGCATTAATGTTATGATTGTTACTAGCCTGGAGGAATTACAATTGAAACCTCTTCTTAGACCTACCCCAACTATTTTGGAATTAGCATATAAGTCAAAAGTTATACCTGAAGGAATCTTGGATGATATCATAGTTACATTAGCATCATGGGAATACCCAGTATACTTTCTTGTCATTCATTCAAAGGACCCTACTAAAGAGCATCTCGTTGTCTTGGGAAGACCTTGGTTGGCCACATCCAATGCATTTTTTGGATGTAGAGAAAGTGAAATGACCATCTCAAATGGAATTTCTATACAGAATCTTACCATATACCCACCAACTCAACCTATGATGGAGAATATATAGTGTCTTGAATTTCCATATGAGAATGAGAACTGGGAAGAACCCATTTTGTAGAGTGATCATTCCTGGGCACTTCAGGAGAAAACAACGAAAAATGTGCTAAATCAATTTATTTGCTATCACGTGTGTTGATTTTCCACAATATTTTCCCCAATTTAAGTACATGTTTGGTGAATAATTTTAGGAACAGTTGGACCCATCAACTTTGTCTTCGACATATTTTATTTTTGAGATAGATGAATCTACCACATATTATACCATGCCCTATGAGATTAGTCCTGGGAAATTCCTACATATAAATTTTGGACTAGATGCAGATCAACAAAAACAATTAGTAAATTTCCTTAAAGAACAATCAGGGGCATTCACCTAGGAATACAATGATATGAAGGGTATACACCCTGACACATGAATTCGTCACATATATACCCAGGAAGAAGTAACACCTGTTAGGAAACCCTGGAGAAGGATGAATTCGACACTCAAGGATATAGTAAAAGAAGAAATATAGAATTTATTGAATGTTGGCTTTATCTATCCAATCTTTGATAGTAAATGGGTATCCCCTCTTGTAGTTGTTCCAAATAAAGTAACTGTAAAATGAAGAATTTGTGTTGAATTTCAGGAAGTTAATAAGGCCACTCTAAAGGATTATTTTCCCCTTCCCTTCATTGACCAAGTCTTGGATACCTTTTCAGGAAAGAAATACTTTTCTTTCCCAGATGGATATAGCAGATACAACCAAATTCTCATAGTACCCAAAAATTAGGACAAGACTACTTTCACTTGTTCTTGGGGCACCTATCCCTATAGGGTCTTCCCATTTGGTTTGTGTAATGCTCCTGCAACATTTCAACGAGCAGTATTAGGGATATTGGTTGATATTATTCATGATTGTGTGGAAGTGTATATGGACAACTTTATAGTATATGGAAATACTTACCAAGAAGCCCTAGATAATATAAAGAAAGTCCTTATCCGATGTCAAGAAATGAATCTATCCTTAAGTCATGAAAAATGTAAAATGTTTTTTATTGAAGGAGTAGTTTTAGGGAATCACATATCATCTGAAGGGATTAAAGTGGATCCTACTAATATTGAGGTAATCATCAAACTTCCACCCCCAAAGACTCAAAATAGGTAAGACGATTTCTTGGACATGCTGGATACTACGGGCGATTTATTGAGAATTTTACAAAGATTGTTGCACCCATGTTTGGATTGCTTACAAAAGATGTTGATTTTATTTAGATTGACCAATGTCAAACCGCCTTTGAAACTCTAAAATATAAATTATCTATGGCACCATTTCTTAGGGGACCCAATTGGGCCCTTCCATTTCACATATCCATTGACGCCTCTGATACTGCAATAGGAGGAGTATTAGGGCATAAATAAGACCAACATTCCTATGTCATTTGTTTTGTGAGTAAGAACTTGTCCCCTACCGATTTAAACTATACAATTATTGAAAAGGAATTATTGGCAGTTAACCATGCCATCAATAAATTCCTCCATTATATCACATGCTACGAGTTATTTGTACATACAGATCACTCTGCCATTAGATTTCTCATGAATAAACCCATTACCAATGGTCTAGTAACTCGGCGGCTCCTATTATTACAAGAGTTCAATATCATCGTCCTTGACTGACTTGGAAAAGAGAACTTAGTAGTTGATTTTCTTTCACACATTAATCATGAGGGTGATAATATTCATGTTGATGATATTTTTATAGATGAGCATCTCTTTTCCCTCTTTGTAAACACCCCATGTTTTGCAGACATGGAAAATTATTTGGCTACTAGAAAGTTACCAGCTCATTTGTCACCTCACGAAAAGCATTGAATTATCACGCAAAGTGATAACTACTCCTGGGTTGGCCATGACCTTTTTAGTATTAGACCAGACTTGATTATTCATAGATGTGTCCAAGAAGATGAAATACTAGAAATCCTACAAAGTTGTCATGATGGACTATGTGGTGGCCATTTTTCTGACAAACGTACAACATATAAGGTGTTACATTCAGGTTACTATTGGCCTAGCATTTTTAAGGATTCTGCCAAATATGTGGGGAGTTGTGATAGCTGTCAAAGGATAGGAAGACCCACATTAGCTGATGAAATTCCCTTGTGTGCCAAAGTTATGATAGAACCTTTCAAGAAATGGGCCCTTGATTTTGTAGGACCAATTTCACCCATGTCTCGTAAGAATAATTATATTTTGGTTTGTACAAATTGTGTCACCAAGTGGGTAGAGGAAAAAACCTTATTTAGGGCTACCAAAAAATCTGTTGTTGAATTCATTTATGAAGACATATTTACCCTATTTGTTGTTCCTCGTAAATTTTTTACAAACTAGGTCACACAATTCACTTCTAAGTTGATGAAGGAATTAACTGAGAAATATGGGATCAAGCATTGCAAGTCTTGTCCATATCACCCACAAGATAATGGCCAAGTAGAGTCAACAAACAAAGTTTTGGCAACCATCTTAACCAAAAAAGTCCAATTACACCATAGGGATTGGGATGATAGACTTCTAGGGGCTTTGTGGGCATACCGTACCACCTGGAGAAAAACCACTGGGCATACCCCCTATGAACTAGAGTATGGAAGAAAAGTACTTCTACCAATTGAATTCCAAGTAAGGACTTTTTGTATCACTGCACAATTGGGATTAGACCTAGACGAGGCACAAAAACAACGATCCCTACAATTGAACAAATTCGATGAGATTAGACAAGATTCTATCCAACGGACAATGTTAGTTCAAAACCAGAGGAGCAAGTGGCATGACAAATTTATTAAGAAGAAACAATTTCAACCTGGTGATTGGGCTTTGTTGTTTTATTCCCTATTCAAAAAATTTAAAGGCAAACTTACCATTCGGTGGTTGGTTCCTTATGAGGTAGTTACCGTGTATGATAATGGGGTTATTAAAATAAAAACAATTGATGATGGACAAGTCTCTTTCGTAGTGAATGGACACTGACTTAAATGTTACCACATACCCATTTCCAAAGAGTATTTTCTACATGTCATGTCAACCGACAAGGCATTGGCCTTGGTGGATGGGGAAGTTCCTTTTTCCTCCCCTTGTTCTTGAAACATTTTCTAAACTTTGATTGTAGACATGTAAATAATTTAAAGTGTGTTTTTGCTGAAAAACAATTTTAGAGATTTTTGCAGGTATTAATTTCACCACAAGAGGAAAATTTCAAGGAGACAAAAAGGGAAGTATTTTACTTTGGAAAATACATTGCTATATTTGAACTTTGTTGTCTTCTTAAGCATCAGTTGAATAATGAATTCTCATTATGATTAGAAATTGCTTGCTATGAATTAGCCATTTTTTTTGCAAGATTTCTATCTTCCTTTCTCTCAAGGCATATTTAATGGAAATTTCTCATAACCTCCACCACTAGAGGATATAAGGAAATGACACCTTGTCTTATCGAACCTAGAGGTTAGTCATACAATTTCCCTAAGAAACCTGAGTAGGTGAGTAAAGTATCTTTATGAAAGAGTAGAAAGAAGTTTTGATTAGCGGTTAACCATGGAAACATAAATATAACTTTAAAAAAAGAAGAAAGTGAATACGGCTTGAAGATACATTTATGTTCTTTTACAATGGTACCATCCACTACACATTAAAAATGTTTGATTATACCATATCTTTAGATAGGCTATGTACACTTAAGTACCCCTTACATTAGGACAATCTATAAGGAATACATAAAGAAGAGTCATCCTCTAACATAAATACCATCCCAGTCTTAAATAAAAAAAAATTAGAGATGCCTCCCCATCTTCTTGAAAAACTCAATATTTATATAAAAATCTTAAAAGATGGTGGACATGTCTCTGCTGTAAAAGGGTGTAAGAGGATAACCCGTCGGGATACTGAACAAGTCTGTTGGAAGTGGGTACCATCCTATGGTATGACTAGGTAAACTCGTCATAGTACTGAACAGGCTTGATAGAAGCGGGGTATTCTACCTAGCGAGGGTGATGATCTAACAAACGATAAATAAAATTCCTAAATCTTAAAACTTGTCCTGATGTACGACATTACTTGTAGACAAAGATGAAAAGAAGTATGCATGGTTAAGAAAAGGTCAATGAAATCCATAAATATGTCATTGGGAACTAACTTTAAGACCATCATAAGACTCTCTCTCCTACCTCCTCTTAACTATACGTAGGATGTTTTTTTCCTACAAGTGGGACCATATTTTAACCATCTCGTCAGACTAATGTGTGAAATTTATCTCTACACTTGGCAAATTGTAAATATTAGTCTATTGGGAGAATTGACTGGTTCCCTATATCTTTGATTGTGAGGTGTCACAATACTTAGGAGTGGGGGAGGGGTTTCCTGAGATGACAAATGATATACATTGCCATCTATATTATAATCCATGAGAAGAGGAAGTAGAATCTCTGTAAAAATTATGTCATATTGTTTTTACGATATCATGGGCTATTACATCAACAGTTTTTTTTATTAGTATGCTAAAGTCTATATTGTTGACATCACTGTGTGTTATAAGCCCGTTGTGCATTTTTTATTTATTGGAAGACTACTTAACTGGTTCTTTGTGACAATTAAATATCAATAACACAATGCTAAACTCACTACAAATCTGTGTTACACGCCTATGAACAGAGGAACAAGTTATTGAACCAAGGAACAAGTTATTTTGTATTACAAATCGATGATAGGGAAATTAACAATGGATCATATTATTCTCACTTATCCTATCCATGATCCATGCTCATGTTCACCATGACTGCAAGAAATTTCCCAAGATAAGTGTTATGGGTGAACGTTCATTATGATGGGGATAATTTCCACTTGCACAGGAGGACTTGATGGAGTGCCATATGGAGTAAAGGATGGAGTGCCATATGGAAAACTGGGTGGAGTGCCATATGGAAGACCAGATGAAGTGTCATATGGAGGATTGGTTGAGGTATCTATATACTATAAATGACCAAGATTGCATGTAGAAATGATCATTTTAATTGATACACCTGTTGCAATGGTAAGTTAAGATGGATTGAATGGTATGTTGTTCAAAATTCATGTTAATAATTGAATTAAAATTGTTAATGAATTTTTATGATCAAATGTCCAAGTCGAAGACTTGGACATTGATCTAATTCTCACATAATTGCATTTGCCTCCAAAGTATGCCACCATTCAAAATTCAAATGTTTCACAATCATAGTCGCACATGGCGATTGTGTGTGATTAATTATCTCATGAATTCAACCGTTTCCACCTCAAATGAATTAAAAATCATGTATTTTTCCCCAATTACCATTCCACTCATCCCCTTCTTTTTGTGTTGCGCTCACCCTCTGCCAGATTCCTTTCTCTTTCTCATCCTCTGCACTGTAACCATGCCCAAATGCTATGAACCATCCTCCTACGCTAAACTTCTGGCCATTCCCGAATTCATAGAGTGTAGAGAGATATTCCTTCGCACAGGATGGAAACCATTCTTGGCCAGTCTGAAGGGCCACGATGATGGTGTCTCACTACAATTCTCTATTAGGTTTTATGGGAGGATGGCTCGTGTAGGGTATCTAGCCATCTTGGTCTCTGAAGAGTCTATTGCCTCAGCCACGAAATTGACACATGTTGGGGATCGATGGTTCAAACACCATCAATTGCCTCATCCAAGCTATAACAGAATATTCAATCCTGAATTTCAAAACCTTTATGGATCCAAAGGGTACTCAAAATAATGGATCAAGGATGAATTGATTAACCCCCTGATCGTAATTACTAGGCTTATCACTTGTGAAGGTAGGTACTATGTTTTCAAGGATTGTCATTTTCGTTTGTTATCCCATTTCAAATTTAATAAACCCTTGAATTTCCCTTTCTACTTCCTAAAAAGTCTTGAGAAAATTTCTTCCCAAGTTCGTAAAAATTTGGCCAACCTTGATAACAGTCTATTCCACCATGGCCTCATTAAATTTCTTATTATAGCTTAATTGACAAAATAGATCAAGACATGGGATGAATTCCTCTACCAATTCTCAAACCCCCATCTCACAGTCAAGACAAGCAAGACATCAGTTGATTCAGGGGCTGTTACTCCATCTAAGCCTCATTCTCCAAAAACTCCAAACCCTCCAACTCAAAATATCTCTTTGTCTGATCAAAAGGCCAAGAAAATTGATTCCCATGTAGCCTCACTTGCTAATAAAATAAAAAATCTTGATGATAATTCCCCATTTCCTTCAGCACCTGTTGATCCTCAACCTAAGAATCTACAAGATGCATTTCAGCAAGACTTTCCTTCAATCACTACAAAGAGGAGAGGAGCCAATCGATTCAAGGGGGAATCTTTTCTAAGAAGAAGTTGAAGTATGAATGAAAAACCTAATGTAAAACCTCCAAGCACTTCGGATCCTATCCAATTGTCTTTCGATCATGAGAGACCCCATAAAAGACTCAGATAAGTTTTTGTAGAAGAGTTTGAGAATGATAAAGAGGTCAAATCTGAACCTATTCTCTCTCACAAAAACATTGTCACTCCTTCCTCCCAGATGCCTACATCGTCTTCCAAAGTTGATATACCTTCTACATCCATCAAGGGATCCAAGTCATCTTCTTTTGAACCATCTGATCATACCCCAGTTATTGAGAAATTGCAACAAGCAAAATGCTCAGTTTCTTCAACTATTGGAAGAGAGAAAAACTATGGATAGTCATCTACATCATGACAATGCAGTATTGCAAGAAAAAGTGAATTCTCTTCAGTGATTGGTTGATCAAATGACCACCACCAATCACACCCTTCGGGTGCAATTGAAACATCGTAAAGGGCCCAAGACAAAATCCCCAGGGCAAGAGGGAGAAGCTTCTAAAGCCAATCCACCCCTTCCTTCACGAGTATAGTTATTCTGGGTGATTCATTTTTGTTTGCAGAGGGACTTGCAAATCCTTAGGCCTGGGGGTAATGTTGGGTTTGTGTTTTTGATATTTTGTTTCAAAATACAAATCCTTTTTTCGTGTGATAGTATATATGTTATTCTCTCATTTAGCAATTTTGAAGGTATTCTCAAAGCTTTCTCCATAAATCGCACAAGGTATGTATAATTATTGTTTTTGCAATGATTTTATGATCAATTCATCTCAGTTAAATGTTTATGAAGATATAACGCTTTGGTTTGCTTGCAACATGTCAGAATCGTGATACGATCCTCCATCTAGTACCTCATCCGACACTCCGCTCAACAATTGATCTGGCACGCGATCTGGCATGCGAAGTGCATAGGAGTTGGCGGTTGGTACATTGGCGGCCTTTGATGGACGAATCAGGGATGTGGGTTTTATGCCCCCTCGTTCCCTCCAGCTATAGAGCTAGACACACCTCGAATTGGGAAGTTATAGTGATCTCTATTATCAGACAAATCGGTAAGTGCAAACATAAACAGATATCCCTAGTTTCACCTGAAACTAGAATGATCGCAGACCCCCGACTCTCAGGCCTTGGTCCGCTCACAGGATGGTTCCAAATCTCTTTGAGCCGAAGTGGCTCCTTTGGTTCCTTGCTGGAACCTTCAGCTAATCAGATCCACAGGTCCTTCTGAAACCCCCTTATGCGAACAAGCATAAGGTGCAAGCTTCACCTCCACATGACCACAACTGGGCCTTGGCACAAGCACCTTTCACTACTCGCAATTCACAAGTTCATGAGTTGAAGCTCTCGACTCCTCTTTCTACAAAACCCCGATACCCGAGATACCGATACGGGTATAGTTCCTTCTTGTCAGCGCCCTCCATGTGTAACTATCGGCTAGGGCTCAGTGCTAGCACCTCTCGCTACTTGTGACCTCGCAAGTTGAGTTGTTGAGCCTTGGCACTCTACCTTTGTGAAACCCTGAGAGGCGATACCTGACTTCCCTTTCGCACTTCTCGCAACTCGTAACTTCACGAGTTGAGTTTTTGGGGTCTCTTGCTCCTTCTTCGCAAATCCACGAGACGCGATAAGTCAATAGAAGGTTGACTCCTGCCCGGGAAACAAGTGTCCACCTGTTAACCACGAGGTTCCCACCTGATGGATATGCCATGTGTTCACATGAGCCTCGCTCTCAGCACTTCGTGACTTCTGCAGTTGGAAGTGACTCTTCTCAACCTCTGAACCTCCGAGCGCACGAAATGGTGAAGGTTCTGATCCAACAGTCCTCCGGTGACTTGGATCCAACGGTTGTCCCTGCTCCTTTCTATTCGAAGCTTCATGGAATCAAGAGCTTGGCCTATCCTCTCCAAACTCCCAAATTCTAAATCCATGAGATAACTCAACAGTCTCTCGAACTCCCTGATCATTGCCACGCGTCCTCCACAGATGGACGGTCCTAATCACTTTGGGACTTCGCAAGTCATGAAGTCAAAAGACTTCCCTATTCAGCTCTTCGATGTCGAATCCCCAAGATATGAGGATCTCGTGACACGTGTCCTCCTAGATGGACGTCCCTGATGTCTTCGGGACTTCGTGACCTGTGACCTCTAGTCTTTCGGTCTCATGTCCTCGGAACCTCCGAAGTTTCAAACCCCGAAATCTCGATGCCTCTACTGTTTTGAGACTTTTCGAGTTCTCTCCTCTACTTGCGAGGGTTTAAACCTCATGCTCCTTTCAACAGATCCGATGGTTATCAGCTATATGAGCTAGATCTGACGGTCTAGATATCTCTCCTCCACTGCATTCTCCTACGCTGCCTAGATGTGGAACTCAAATGGTCCAGATCTCTCTCTCCCACTTCGATTCAACGACGACTGTAGCTCCCTCTTGAGCTTCTCTTAATCTTAACCCTTCAAATGGTTTTCTCAGCCTTCTTCTTCTCTCGCTATGGCCCTGTGCGCAAAGGCACTATTCCTCCTGAGCTTAGTCCTCTTTGAATCCTCGAAGGATTCTTCGACCTCTGTGCTCCTTGCAGGTCTTTGTCCCTCCTAGACTCTTCTCTGTTCTAGAACTCAAAAGAGTTATTTCTTGTGCTCTATCTACACACCATCTCAATGCCCTCCTGGTAGAGTCTCTCCTCAGTAAACCTGTCTTCCTTTCTGAATTCAAACCAGAATTTTGTTGTGTGCTCTAGCACCTGCTCAATGCCCTCCTGGCAGAGCTTCCATAATCCTCAGGTTTATGATTTCTCCTTGAACCCACAATGGAGTCCTCCTCTGCACTCTATGCCTATGTTCAATTCCCTCCTAGCAGAGCTCTATAGAATCCTCAGTGATTATATCTCCTTCTAAACCTGAACCAGAGTTCTTCTCCTCAATGCAACCCATGCATCTACTCAATGCCCTCCTGGCAGAGCTTCTACATCACTCCTCGGAAATTTTGTCTTCCCCTGTGCCTTTCCTCTGCACAGTCTTGTCTCTAAGGTGTTCAACAACCTTGAGATCCTTCTCTGAGTTTAAGACTCCAGCTGGTGCACCCTCCTGGCACGTCCTTGTCCAAATTCCGCAGAATTGGAAATGCACTCTATGCACTGGCTCTCAGAACTCGCAGTGTTCTGTCACACCCTCTTGGCATGAAGCCACAAAGAACCCCAAACTTGAAATCAAAGAACTCAGCAGACAACAATTATGTATGTCCCTACAAATGCATACCTAATCATACATCTACAACATATAAAGAACACACATAAAGACATTCATTAACATCCACAGAATAACATGTAGGAAAAATTGTTATTTCTATTTATGTAAAATGCCTCTTTTACAATGTCTTCGAGCTCAGACTTTGACAGAGTCTCGGCTCCTTCTCTCCTCTCTATTCTATCTTCTCCCTTTATGCAGACTCTCTAACTCTTGCTACTTCTAACTCATCCTACACACAAAGGATCTTTTACATGAGGGGGCTCTTTGAGCTCTTCCCTTCAAGCTACCTATTCTATTTAATTACAATGAATTACATTGAAAGGGCTGTCTAGTCCGAATCGGATCTAGATCCATCCTTACAACCATTTAAGGCTAATTCTACCTAACGCCTGCTCAAAGGCACGAATTTGGCTCTACTAGCCTTACATACATTTAATACTATTTCAAATTCAAAATGTGAGATGATTGGCACCTCTCTTCCTTGAATGCGCACTTTGAATGTGTTGAGTGGGTTGGCTGGTTGGCGCATGGCTGGATTGGAAGCGATGCTCCTACATCATACTCCTCTGTTGTGAAAAATTCTTGAGCTCTCCACCCTGGCCGTTGAAATCCACCTGGATCCCAAACAACTCTTTGGAGCTGTCCATTTTCTCCACTGCTCTGTTGTTGTTGCTGCCTTGTTGTTGCTGTTGTGTCTCTTCTGCTCAGCTTCTCCCTACTGGTAGTCTCTTGTGTTGACTTCAACATCAACTTCCTGATCTGCTTGATCATTTCATCCAGCTGCTTCTCTAGCTGGCTCTGTTCATGAAGTCCCCTCGGCTACAATTCTATCTTCTCATGATGATCTCCCATGCCATATTCTTCATCTCTTGTGGCCTTGACTTGCCATCCTACTGCAAATTTCCATTCTGCTATCTCATCACTCAGTTGCTTCTCAGCTTCCCTCTTTGACAGTGCTGCTTCTACTATTTCCCTTGCTTTTATATCTCCAGCTTCTTCCAGCTACTTCCCAGGTCAATATTCTTCTTCATCTTCCACTGCATACCTCGGTATTCCAGCCTTCATCATTTGTTCACCTTCCTAGCTGAAATTTCTGAGCGATTCCTCAGAATGCTCCTCAACAATCATCTGCATGATTGTCTTCTCTCGGCAGTCATCTACTGGCTCTGGATTGTTCATCCAATCCTCTAGCATCTCTAACTCCATCTCCCATGGAGTGAACATCTTATCTTCATGTTCTTCTTTTGCTATCATCTTCAGTGTTGCAGTTGTCTCCTTTTCAGCTTCCTGGCTGAAACTGTCGAGCCATTCTTTCAAATGCTCTTTCTCCCCTTTTTCTTGGGCAGTCTCTAACATCTGCTCCAATTCTTTTCCTACAACAGTCATAGTTGGCTGCCTTTTTGTTGTTGCTCTCTCTGCAACGCATGCTCTGACCTCAATTGGGCTCAATGGTAGGAATATCTCAATTCCTCCAATGACTAGAACACTCTTCTGATTCTTCTCCTCCATCAGCTCTTCTTGTTGATATGAACTCATCTCTGAGCTCATTTCCCCTGTAAGCTCCTCTTGCTACTCCGAACTCACTTCTGAGTTCATGAGACTTTCAAATAGTCTCATCTACTCTCCCTTGCCCACCTGGCAATATGGGATTTCTTCTCTGCCCACCTGGAAATCTAAATTTCCAATCCTTCCCTCTTTCTAGTCTGTGAGATCCTGCAGCGATATCATCTCATCACCCTCCTGCCAATGTGAAATTCCCTCACTATCCTCCTGACAGTTTATGAGATCCCGCAACGATCTCATCTTATTTCCCTCTTGGCAATTGGAAATTTCCCTATTGTCCTCCTGATAGTCTATGAGATCCCGCAACATCCTCATCTCATTGTCCTCCTGGCAATGCAAAATTCCCTCGCTGTCCTCCTGACAGTCTATGAGATCCCACAACGACCTCATCTCATTGCCCACCTGAAAATTGGGAATTTATGTTATGCCATCTTGGCAGTCTATAAGATTCTCAACTGATCTCAGTCCATCCTCAGTATCATCATCACTGAGATTTCTCCTAGTCTCTGGTTCACATACCTGAACCACCTCTTCCTCATCATTCATGAGGATTTCAGCATGCCTCAACCATCCTTTTAACAGTCTTCGTTATCTTTTGGCCAATAATTCCTTGACTGGCCATTTTACCTTTGCTTTCATGGGCCATTCATATACCCATCACGACTTTGCATCCTGCTGCATCCGCAGTGAAAGTTCTTCCATCTTCACTCTGATCTCGGCGAGCTCTTCATCTATTTCATCTTTACTCATCTGCTCTAAGTTTTTCTTTCCAGCGTGTCCATGGCCTTCAGTAGCCATCTTGCTGCCTTCTGTCTAGCCTCTTGGAAAACCTGTTGTTGTCACTCTGCAACTAAGATCACTTCCAGCATCTCCTACAATCCTCCTGACTGCCTTTTGACTGTTGCACTCCTGCAACAATCACCACAAAGTTTCCAGCACTCTATCTTCCTTCTGCCTATCTCTACAAGCCGCTTCTGATACCAAACTGATGCGTTTCAGTGTACTCTTTCTCCTCTTGCTTCCTCTGAATGCAATATACAGATAGAGTCTTTTGAGCTCTGATACCACTTGATCGCAGACCCCTGACCCTCGGGCCTTGGTCTGCTCACAGGATCGTTCCAAATCTCTTTGAGCCGAAGTGGCTCCTTTAGTTCCCTGTTGGAACCTTTAGCTAATCAGATCCACAGGTCCTTTTGAAACCCCCTTATGCGAACAAGAACAAGGTGCAAGCTTCACCTCCACACAACCACAACTGGGCCTTGGCACAAGTGCCTTTCACTACTCGCAATTCGCAAGTTCATGAGTCGAAGCTCTTGACTCCTCTTTCTACAAAACCCTGATACCCGAGATACCAATATGGGTATAGTTCCTTCTTGTCAGTGCCCTCCACACATAACCGTCCGCTAGGGCTAAGTGCTAGCGCCCCTCACTACTCGTGACCTCACAAGTTGAGTTGTTGAACCTTGGCACTCTACCTTTGCAAAACCCTGAGAGGCAATACCTAACTTCCCTTTCGCACTTCTCGCAACTCACAACTTCACAAGTTGAGTTGTTGGGCTCTCCTGCTCCATCTTCGTGAATCCATGAGACACGATAACTCAACAAAAGGTTGACTCCTGCCTAGGCAACAAGTGTCCACCTATTAACCACGCGGTCCCCACCTGATGGATATGCCATGTGTTCACACAAGCCTCGCTCTCGGAACTTCACAACTTATGCAGTCAGAAGTGACTCTTCTTGACCTATGAACCTCCGAGCGCATGAAATGGTGAAGGTTCTAATCCAATGGTCCTCCGATGACCTGGATCCAACAGTTGTCCTTGCTCCTCGCTATTTGAAGCTTCATGGAATCAAAGGCTTGGCCTATCCTCTCCAAACTCTTGAACTCTGAATCCATGAGATAACTCAACGGTCTCTCGAACTCCCTAATCACTACCATGCATCCTCCATATATGGACGGTCCTGATCACTTCGGGACTTTAGAAGTCATGAAGTCAAAACACTTCCCTGTTCAGCTCTCCGATGCCGAATCCTTGAGATATGAGGATCTCGTGACATGCATCCTCCTAGATGGATGACCCTGATGTCTTCGGGACTTCGTGACCCGTGACCTCTAGTCTCCTGGTCTCATGTCCTCAGAGCCTTCGAAGTTTCAAACCCTAAAATCCCAATGCCTCTACTGTTTTGGGACTTTATGAGTTCTCTCCTCTGCTTGCGAGGGTTTAAACCTCGTGCTCCTTTCAACAGATCTGGTCGCTATCGGTTGTATGAGATAGATCTGATGGCCTAGATCTCTCTCCTCCGCTGTGTTCTCTTATGCTGCCTGGACGTGGAACTCCAACAATCCAGATCTTTCTCTCCCGCTCTGATCAATGGTGACTATAGCTCCCTCCTGAGCTTCTCTGACTCTTAACCCTCCAAAGGGTTTTCTCAGCCTTCTGCTTCTCTCGTTATGGCCCTGTGCACAAAGGCACTATTCCTCCTGAGCTTAGTCTTCTTTGAATCCTCGAAGGATTCTTTGACCTCTATGCTCCTTGTAGGTCTCTGTCCCTCCTGGATTCTTCTCTGTTCAAGAACTCAAAAGAGTTATTTCCTATGCTCTATCTGCACACACGCTCAATGCCCTCCTGGTAGAGTCTCTCCTCAGTAAATCTATCTTCCTTTCTGAATTCAAACCAGAATTCTGTTGTGCGCTCTAGCACCTACTCAATTCCCTCCTAGCAGAGCTTCCAGTATCCTCAATGATTCTGATTTCTCCTTGAACCCATAATGGAGTTCTCCTCTGCACTCTGTGCCTGTGCTCAATGCCCTCCTGGAAGAGCTCTATATAATCCTCTATGATTCTATCTCCTTCTGAACTCGAACCAGAGTTCTTCTCCTCAATGCAACCCATGCATTTGCTCAATGCCCTCCTCGCAGAGCTTCTACAGAACTCCTCAGAAATTTTGTCTTCCCCTATGCCTTTCCTCTGCACATCCTGTCTCTAAGGTGTTCAACAACCTTGAGATCCTTCTCTGAGTTTAAGACTCCAGCTGGTGCACCCTCTTGGCACGTCCATGTCCAAATTCCATAGAATTGGAAATTCACTCTATGCACTGGTTCTCAGAACCCATAGTGTTCTGTCACGCCCTCTTGGCATGAAGCCACAAAGAACCCAAAACCTGAAATCAAAGAACTCAGCAGACAACAATTATCTCTATCTCTACAAATGCATACATAATCATACATCTACATGATATAAAGAACACACATAAAGACATTCATCAACATTCATAGAATAACATGCAGGAAAACTTGCTATTTGTATTTATGTAAAATGCCTCTTTTACAATGTGTTTGAGCTCTGACTTTGACAATCTCGGCTCCTTCTCTCCTCTCTATTCTATCTACTCCCTTTATGCAGACTCTCTAACTCTTTCTACTTCTAACTCATCCTACATACAAAGGATCTTTTACACGAGGGGGCTCTTTGAGCTCTTCCCTCCAAGCTACCTACTCTATTCAATTACATTGAATTACATTGAATGGTTTGTCTAGTCCGAACCGGATCTAGATCCAGCCTTACAACCATTTAAGGCTACTTCTACCTAACGCCTTCTCAAAGGCACGGCTTTGGCTCTACCAGCCTTACATACATTTAATACTATTTCAAATTCAAAATGTGAGATGAATGGCACCTCTCTTCCTTGACTGTGCGCTTTGAATGCACTGAGTGGGCTGGCTGGCTGGCGCATGGCTAGCTTGGAAGCGATGCTCCTGCATAATAGAACAAAACAAGATAGAATATAAAACTTCCCCTAAGTTTTAATCATCAACCATACTAACTGACAAGAGATAAATGACATACCTTTTAAATGTCATTTGTCCTCGCTAGTGTCATCCTAGCTCCATTTCAAGGCTTATGAGATGTTGAACCTATAAAAATTCACAAGCCAATGAAGTGAAAGCAACAATGTATACTCAACAAAACCTATGTATGCGATCAAGGTGTCATACAATAAAATAAGACCAATTTTATGGGAAAGAAATATACCACTGTATTAAAGATATGAAAAGGAGAATACAACCAATGCCTTGATGTTGTAAGGTCCCTTCCAACAGTTACTTGCTTCCCACACACTTCTTCTCCACGGATTTTGAGACCAACAATCTATGTTGACAAAGTAAATCTCAAAACCAATATACTCAAGCTCACACCAAAAGCTAGCCAACTCAATCCAAGATAATTTCCCAAGCTCCAAAAACAACTAACTCTCCCCATGAGAACTCCTCTCCTTTTATAGGCTAGAAAGGATAGGCTGAGGAGGTTAGGATGATCCCAAGAGATCAAGGATGCGACTTAGATCCAAATCGATCGGAGGCCAACTCACGCTCGAAGCTTCTCTTCTAGAAGAATCCAGAAGATGCTCTTTTTCCTTCGTATGAAAATCATCGCACCCTTAAAACTAAGAAAACTACGACGACGGCATAGGCCACTTTGGTGAAACCTGCAATGACGTCGTAGGCCACTGTGGTGCAACCTGCGACAATCCTAGATCGTCACACCCTTAACATTAAGCAAGGTGCGATGATCCCTTTTTCTAAGGTTTTTGACAAAGGGAAAGTATAATTCCATTTCTCAAGGAAAATGTATCTTCATTCTCTTCGGGGATTTAGGCCATTGATCCTTCTATAGAAAAAGGATAAGTTTACATAATTAATGGTCATATGGGTGACGAAACTAATGTGTAACAACCGTTGAGTGGAGCACAAGATTGTTAAGAAGATGTTGTTGTTAGAACACATTTAATGAATTTATTGTTTTTAGAGAGGGTCAACCCTTCCAGTGGTCAACCTCTCAAGCTCTGTAATCACCTATAAATACCACTAACTGTGACATGACCAAGAGACAAATTTCATTATTTGATACAGACATTATCACCATTTTTTTCATATACTCTATTTTTATGCTTAATGACAGTGTTGTGTTAATTTAGCGACTGTGTTTTCATGTTAGAGTGTTGCCACGACCTTCTGGGGGGGCAACCAGTGGTCTGGGTGATTGTTTCTATCAGTGCATATTTATATTTATCCAGTTTCCTTACTTAGATGTCGAAATCATTTCTTCATTGTGAAAATATCTCAATTTCAATTGCTTGTTGTGTGCATATTTTAATTGCAGATTGCTTATCTAATTCATCTTCATGTACACTTTCTCTTAATTGCATATTTCTTTCCTAATTGTGTATATCAAGAGGGATGTCCATGGTTGTGTTTTAATGACTATATTTTGTTTGCAGGTTGTAGAAGCTAGTTAATTACATTTTTATGTCTTTTTCTTCCTAGCTTTAAGTTACTCTGGAAAGTACTAATTTAGAAAGGTTTATTTGTAGCTTTGATAGATTAATTGTTTTAGTTTTGCTAGTTTGACAGACTACTAATTTAGATAGGCTTACTTGTAATTGAAAATACTCTCTGTAGGTTTGTTTCATTTATTAGTTTTTCCTCAGCATGATAGGATAGAAATGGATTTTGAGTTATGATTTTTAATAGCATTTTGGTTAATTTTGAGTATGATTTTTAATGATAGTTTAGCTCACTTAGGTTCTGATTTTTAACGAAGTCTCAATTATGAATTTGAGTTGTAATTTCTAGTTAGCATTAGTCGAGAGTTGTAGGTTTGCACAGAGTGTTTTTATTGTCATTTTAAGTATGAATTTGAATTAATATTTTTAATTAAGTGTTAAATTATGAGTTTATGAGTTTATAGTTTTTCTTGAGTTAGTGATTCTAAATAGGGTACTTTCCAGTAGTTGTATGATAAAGTGAATGATTGATGCACAATGTTTAAAGATCTCATGGATTCCAAGAACACCTAGTGTTACTTCTATGATGGCAAAACTCTCTATAGACTGCCTTATCCATACTTTCCATTTCTCTATAGAAATTAGCATTGAGTTAATTCCACTTGAATTATCATTGATAGTCAGATGCCATCATGATGTTACTCGACATCGAAGACACAATCATCACATTTGAATACTTTATTTTTACTGCAAGATAGAAATAGTTTTGATAGATTAGAATTTGAATATTGTCATAACACTCTTGCTTTTGGTTAAGTAGATCAATTTTTATTCTTTGCAAGATAGAAATAGTTGTGAGTTATTTTTAAGAATAGAGTTCACTTTCCAAGATTATTTTGATAGAGTAATTGCTTAATTTCTTACTTACTTCTTCACTCAGAGATAGATAGATCAAATAATTCAAAAATAGATTACTTTTTATTTGCTTCTTCAAAGAGAGATCGAATAGATTAAATAGCTTTGAAATAGATCTCGTGTTATTTGGTTATTTAGAGATAATTCATAGTCCTAGATTGTTTAAGGTTACTTAGGTCAAATAGTTCATAATTATAGAATTGTTTGAAGCTCATTAACTAGAGGTTGCTTTACATTTGTTGATTAAATAGATTTTAAAAGTCATATCTTTAGAAAGTAGAACTGTAAACTAAGCAGAGTGTTGATCCCTAGGGTAAACTATCTCCTTAGCTAAACAATATTTCAATTAGATTTTCCGCCTTGGCTTATACTGTGCCACAACTCTAAGTTTGCTTACCTCGGGTTGACAATTTAATTGAGGGAACTAGTACATATAGAATACCCATCATTAGGTTCAACAAAACTTTCCTCATCTGATACAAGAACTTGACACAATGGAGACCATTGCTTCCTAAGTGGGGAGGAATGATCTAGGTGGATATTGGTGGCCACCTACCTATTCTACTTTCTCAAATACAAATTTCAATTTTGGCATTTTTTTTCTATCTTTTTGGGTTCTAAACTTTTAGGTCTTTTTTGAGGCCTTAAACAACGTTTTTTTGGCCCGCCACAGTCACATTGTGGTCAGGTTCAAAGTGTGATGGAAAAATTCATAGTCTTCGAATATGCATTTCCAACGAGATATCGTGTGCCTAAAATGGAGATTGTATGCAAAAGTTATGACCATGGGAAGTTGATGTACCAAATTACCCCATCGGGACCCACATGACTTTTGTGCTTCATCTCCTATGGTTAGGTTTTTGGATGTTTAGGGTTTTATCATTTGTGATTTATGTTAAAAATGCCTTTGGAGCCTCATTGTAACCATCTTCTTATGAATGAGTGTATCTGACACATCTCTTCTCAGAGATAATCTACCACCATTCTAGATAGCTTGTGTGCTTTCGCATTTTATAGTCTTTTGTATTTCAGACAGTTATTAATAGAATCTAAGGTTTACTGTATTACTATGTTCCTCTCCATATCTCTATATAATTATTTGTTATATATTTTTGTTATCTCTTCCTTCATATCGTTCCTAAAATAATATGGATCAGTGGTATCGGAGTGGTCTTCTCCTTGGCATCCTCAGTGCATGTCCTTGACGAGGTTAGTGTATAGAGAGTTGGGTCTCGAGCTTGTATCTCTTGAGGACAACCTCTATCACATGCCCAAGTAACCTTACATGGTGGAGGAAAAGAGGTGTGATAGGACATGAGATCCTTTCAAATTGTTTCTCAAGGAATCCCTCGCATGACAAAGGAATACGATGATGGATAGTTTCTCCCAGATCCTACGATGACTGTCAACAACAACGGAGGCACCTTCAACCGAAAATAACTTCAAAGGTAAAAATCCCTTCAAGGTACAAGTTAACTTTGATATTCCTTTATTTGAATTCCATATATATTCTTGTGCTTTGGAAAAATGGTTAAATATGCTAGAGGGTTATTTCTCCATCCACAATTTTTCCAACAATGAAAAAATCACCTTCGCACTCCTTAAGGCTCTTCCCTATGTCAGAGATTGTGGGAGACTTACTTTGAGAAACATGTCAAGGATGAGTTTGGAATTTTTGGGCCAAGATCCACTTGGGAAGAGTTTTTTGATGTCCTCAAGGAACAATATTACCTTGTTGGAAGTTATGATTACCAGTACATGAGATAGACCACATTGTGCCAAAAGAGGGGCCAAACGGTGCAAGAGGTCACAAATAATTTCCATACCTTGCACACCAATATAGGTATCCAATACTCTGAGGGGAATATGGTCCTAAAATACTATCGGTATCTGCATCGATACATTCAAACTGAAATGGAGTTTCTGGACATCTCGTCATTGGGAGTCGCTTATTGAAACATTGTCAAAATCGAGGAGAAATTCAAGAAGCAAAACAAACAGAAGTTCGGATATGAAAATCCAAAAAATATAAAGTATGGTAAGGGTGGACCTAACTCCCAGGCCAAAGGATAGAGAAAGGATGTCCAACCCTAGGATAACCATCCCAAGCCACCAACAAATAAGGGTAATGGGAAGTCGAAGAAGGACACTGGAAAATGGTGTGAGTTCCAAAAAATACCTTGGCACAATACTGATGAATGTCGCTCCAAAAAATCATTGTTGAGTGAGACGAAATACCCAGGGTCAGATGCTGAATCAGACTCCTATTTTGAGCAAGAAAAGGGAATATGATTCATTGATGCAGAACCTAGTGTCACCATCACTACCACAAAAGTCCATCCAGAGGAACCGGAGGAGCCTGAAGAAGGGGAGTGGTTGGTCATGTATTTCAGCTTGACTAATTCCCCAACCACATTCATTTAGATGATGGATGATATATTACGACCATTCACAAACTCATTTGTGGTTGTATATTTGGTTGACATCCTCATATTCAACAAAACTTGGGAGGAACATTTGGAACGTATTCAGCAAGTATTGGGCACCCTGCAATAGAAAAAGTTATATGCCAACTTGGAGAAGTGTTCCTTTGGCATGTAGAGAATCCAATATTTTAGATACATCATGGATTTGTAGGGTGTACATGTGGATCCAACCAATATCCAAGTCATCTGTAATTGGTCGGCCCCGAAAACAATGACCGAGCTCTACATCTTCTTGGGCCTTGCTAACTTCTACCAATAGTTTGTGTTTGGGTTCTCTCATATTGCTTGGGCCCTAAGCCAAGTGACCAAGGGTGGCATGAAGGAAAATTTGGTGTGGTATGCACCCCAACAGAAAGCATTTGAGGATCGAAAACCCCACCTCTGCTCAACGTCAATCCTCATTTTTCCAGATCTACAACAGCCATTTGAGATTGATAAAAATGCTTCATATTATGCTATCGGTGTATTCCTCACTTAACATGGGAATATGATAGACTATCATAGTGAGACTCTATCTGATGTTGTTCGAATATACCCCACCTATGACAAAGAGATGTACTACAATGTGCAGGCATGTCGACATTGGGAATATTACATTATGGGGAATGAAACGTTCATCCACACTGATCACAGGCCTCTGCAATTCATGTAGACACAGGGAAATTTAGAAAATGATCACCATCATAAGTGGTCGACGTACCTACAACAATTCCACTTGAATATCAAGTACAATAAGGGTAGCACCAACCATGTCGTGTATTTCCTCAGTCGACCCCCGGTGGCAGCAGTAACCACATATCTCAACTCATATTGACATGAAACATCTAGGTGACAGCAATTATACAATAATGACTCTGACTTTTCTACTGCCTATGATACATTGAGAACATGAAAAATCATTCTCAACTTTCATCTCCAAGAGGGGTTATTATGCCATATGATCCACCTTTGTGTTCCTTTAAGAGAGCGTGCAAAGTTGATGTGGGAAGCTCATTAAAATTGGGAATCAAGACATTTTGGAGTAGAAAATATAGTGGCAACACTGCAGAAGCATTTTTATTTGCCAAAGCTTCAAAAAGATGTTCACAAGTACATCAAATCATGCACCACATGTGCCATTTCCAATCCCTCCATCAAGAAACAGGGGCTATACACCCCTATTCCTACTTCTAATAGGCCTTGGGAGTCCATATCCATGGACTACATGTCCGGTCTACCTTCAACCAAGCATGGGAATGACTATGTCTTTGTGATCGTCGATAGATTATCTAATATGGAAATTTGGCACCCTGCAAGAAGAGCATCATAACTGAGTCCACCGCCAAGCTCTTCTTCACACATGTTTGGGTTCATTTTGGTCTCCCATAGACTATTAACTATGATCAATATAGTAGGTTCCTGAGCACCTTTTGGTCCATCCTATGGTCGATGATGGACGCCAAGATGACCAAATCGATTGCCTTCCACCCACAGACTGATGGAAAAACATAGGTAGTGAACAAGATGATTTTCTATATCATGTGCATGTATAATTTCAAACATCCACACACATGGGATGAAAACCTTCCTTATGTTCAACATAGCTAGAACAGAGCCCCCCACAACTCTATTAGACACAACCCTTTTCACGTGTTCTTGGGGTTTCAACCATTAGCCTCCATTGACATAGCTCTGCCCATTGCATCCACACAAGAAGAGTCCTCCCATGCTCATACGGAGGATGATGGGACACCCAAATTTGTTGAGCACATCCAACACATCCAACAACAAGTTCATGATATTGTGCAAAAATCCAATGCCAAGTATAAGCATTGCCACGATCAACATCAGGTACCACACAAATTTCAAGTGGGCAATAAGGTATGATTACATTTATAGAAAGAGAACCTCACATGACCCCATAGAAAGCTACACCCACTCTGATACAGTCCTTACACCATCACCAAGGCTTTGGGTGAGAATTCCTTTGAATTATGTATTCCTCCTTTTCTTGGATTGCACCCGATATTTCATGTGGAATTGCTCCGACCATATTTTCCACCTCTCCTGGACACTTTGAATGCGGTCGAGCAATTGGCCCCTACATAACTCAATCCTTCCCACATTGAACATGAGACAATTTATCATATCATGGATACCAAGACAAAGGACACCCGCTAATAGACTATCAAACTCTATCAGGTCGTCAAAGCAAGGCAATTTCTTCATGAGGGAAACTATCTCACTGGGAGTCAGGTTCAATAGAAGTTTCCTCATCTGATGCAGGAACTTGACGCAATGGATACCATTGCTTTCTAAGGGGTTAGAAATGATCCCAGTGGATATCAGTGGAAACCCACCTATTCCACTTTCTCAAGTCCCAATTTCCATTTTGGAGGGTTGTTTCTATCTTTTCGGGTCCTAAACTTATGGGGTCATTTTGAGGCCCTAAACAATGTTTTTTGGGCCCACCATAGTCACAATGTAGATGGATTCAGACTGTGATGGAAAAATGTGTATTCCCCAGATAGACCTTTCCAACGGGCTATCCTGCGTCTAAACCAGAGATCGTATGTAAAATTTATGACCTCGGGAAGTTGATGTACTAACTTACCCCATCGGGGCCCACATGAATTTTGGTGCTTCATCTCCTAGGGTTAGGTTTTTGGATGTTTAGGGTTTTCTAATTTATGCTTTATGTTAAAAATGGATTTGGATCCTCATTGTAACAAGATTCTTGGGAATGAGCATAGCCGACACATCTCTTCTCAAAGATAAGCTACCACCATTCTAGCTAGCTTGTATGTTTTTTCATTTTATAGTCTTTTGCATTTCAGACAATTATTAATAGAATCTGAGTTTTATTATATTACTATGTTTCTTTCCATATCTCTTTGTAATTCTTTGTTATATCTATGTTTTACCTCTTCCTTCATATCATTCCTAAAATAATCCAGATCACACAACCACATTCTACAGAAGAGCTTTTTAAAATGATCCAGCCAATTCTTTTTGATGCCCAATTATTTCCTCCAACATTGCTTAGCTCCAGACTCGATCATGAGCTTGAATTACTAGTTGGGTTGTCGATGCTTTAACTTAACTCCTATTTCCAAATCAAGTTAATCTTCATTATTTGCAACATAAACAACATCCCAAGTTGTATAAACAATGATAGTTCTAATAAAAAAATGACATGGATTCTCAATGTCATTGAAAAGTTTACCCACACAGTCATGTTTTAAGTTTTTCTTTTCTAGTATTCAAAGTTCAAATCTAGCCTCTATAACGTACTCATCCTCCAAGTTGAGCACCACTACTACAAAAATGACTTATCTTCCTGAAATGAAATTTTAAAAATGCCCCATACATATAAACTAACCCAAGGGGAAGCAGGCCCATAAAAATTGTAGCAAAACAACATGTTGATTTACTCAAGAAACTAACAATATATATAAAAACCATGAATGTAACTATTCAAGCAAACAAAAAACACATAGCATTCATATAAACCATTTACACAACAAAATAAACATAATAACATAACAAAGAACTTATATGTCTATAAAAATTAATCAACTAGATGCATATGAAGGATGAGCCTCCTAGCCATAGGCACTGTTATTCATTTTCTCTCAATAGCAGGTCATCCTCGAGCTAAGGCTATGATTCCACGAGGTATGGCACTCTTGTTTGTCCACTCTCCACACTCAACATCCCAAAACCTAGGTTCTACTCCAACAACTATTCCAATCCACCAGCTCTCTTCCCCACAACCTTCCCATCCCAAGGAATGTGCCCCTTCACTTCTCTCATTCCATCAGGATATACCATTCATTTATCATAGCTTCTAGTTCACTCAGTTGGCCTGGAATCGCACAACCAATAACTCTTAGTTTCTCTAGGAGTGCTCACACCAGCCTCCAGAAGGATCTTGAGATGTTTCCTCAATAGGAAACAAACTACAGTCTTAACACCCATTTTATAGGAAAACAATCCACATTTCCTAGAATAAACATAGCCCAATAGTGACTTCCTTAAAGCATAGCATGGTTGGCACTCTTTCCAACACTCAACTCCTCTCTTGTTGCTCCAAAAACTACATGAAAAAACTTTATTTTTTTCCTATACGAATTTCCTTCTTCTCCCTTGCTTGCTTGACTCTCTCTCTCTTCGCAAATATGATTTTACTCATGCCCATGCTCTCAATAAATTTTGGGATGATTTCCACACCTAACCTCTTACATGAAAAACTGAAGAATGAAGACATGAACTAGGTAGATTTCATTATTATAATGGATATAATAATGGATAACGTCTTCAATCTTAAGAAAATATACTTGTTATATCCGTTATCACACAATAATTATCTTATTCACGAGATTTTTCAACTCCAAAATATAAACATTTATTCAAAATAAGAAATCATAAACCAATACTCATCTACATGGCTATCTTGTGCTTCACAAAGCTGCCACAAGAAAGAACTCAGTTCATTGTTCTTCTTTGACACACCCACATGATTCCATCCACTATGTCATATGCATTATTAAGTTTCCTCTTCCTTGCTATACTCACCCTTCAGGCTCATGCATCCCCTTCTCTGCTACATATTCCCTTGGGAAATCCATCTTTCCAAGGCTTTCACATGCAATGAGAGCGCCAACTTACTGTCAAACTCCTACTTGCTATTTGTAACCTTTAGAAATCACAGGGTTCCACTTTTCTAACAACATCCATCTTCCTGAGATTTCCATATTCAATAGTCATTATCTCATATGTATCACACACATACATTCATTATTAAATATCAACATAACTATTTTCAATAATTAATTTTCAAAATCTATTTTATAGGGGAAAAACAAAATTTCCCAAGCATAACTTTTTTTCTCATAATTGTTTGGCTCTTGCAGCAACAAGAATCAGTCTTCTTCATGAGCTTACACCATTTCCATATCCAAGACCATTTTTCCTACATTTTCTTAACTTTCATGCAGCCAAACAAATTGTTGGTATTCATGCATATTTATAATAGCTCAGGAAGTGACCTGAAAAATGTATCTTACCAACCATTCAATCATTTCAATCCATTATTCACATTTAAAATGGAATTCACCCATTAATCATATTATCTATACTAAACTATCATTAGTTGCACATTCATTATTAGCACGCCAATATTTTCATAATGCAATCAAAATTTACCGACAAATAAAACCAATGTGTCAATACACATGACTACATTTACATAATGCATCCTTGCATTAAATACAAAATACCATATGTATATGTCATGTATTCCACCATGTGAGTTGGAAGGTATATCCCATGCCTCAATGCATCATCCAAACCCTTCCCAATTAATTTCTCGATCATTTGGATATTGTTATCACTCTATAAATTGCCTTGGATGTGGAGGCAGGTCACAGAGGTAACCACAAACCAACTTGAGGCTGGAATCTAGCCCTTCCAACCTACAGAGGGATCTCTCACATATTTTCAATGAAATTAGAGGCTAGGTCTATAGTGAAAGGTAGGGTTATGAGTGTGGTGGCATGACAGAGAAAGAAATCCAATGGGCATGGATTCATAGGCTGAGGTCAATGATGCAGGACACTTGGTGGGTTGAATAATGACTATCCAAAGGAAAGGTAGATGATTTTCTTTATGCTTACAAGATATCGTTGAAGATGGGAATATGAAGGGAGAAATTCAATGTTCTACTTATGGCATCCAATACATATGAATCCTAAGACAAATCTTAGCATAAAACAGAAGAAGCATTTAAGCACATACACAGAGCATCTGATTTGCTGATGAATTTTGTTGTATATATTGTATCAGAATGTCATAGAAGGAAATTAATGTTGTAAAATTTTTATAACAATGAAAACATACATTACAGGAAAAACAAACATAAGAACATCAATCACAAGAATCTTTGAAAGCCAAAATCCAGTACTTTTGGTCCACACACTTTCATTAATCTTAAACAAAAAAGTTACAAACTACACCAAAGGTTCCTTTCACTCTTGCCAACCCCTTTGGACCTCTCTCCTCATTCAATATATATACAAATATCATATTCTATCCGCAGGGGGTAAAAATCCATCTTTTCCAAAGATAGAGAGTTGTTACAATGCTTTAGAGATAAGATATTTGCAAAATTTGTCCATATCCTACTATCTAGGATTTGATCTTTGACTCACTTAAAATGGGCTAACTGAAGATAAAATCATGGGATTTGAGATAATAATATTCAAGTTTCAATATCCAAATTAATTGTTGGTCAACCTTACTGAGTTGGAGGTCCATCAAGGCAAATTTCAAAACTTTCTAGAACTTTGTCAGCAAATTTGACTGGGCGAAATTATGGAAAATAGGCCTCAAAGATCATTTCATATCTTCCAAAGCATGACACCTTTGTAAACAATGAGAGAGGTTTTTGTTATTGGGTTTGTTCCTGACAAAAACATCTTTGGGTTTTCAAATATTTCTCTTTATATTCTCGAACTCTACGCCCAAAGACGATGACTAAAATAGGAAATCAATAAATGCTTAAATCTGGAAAAATGGGTTGTAAAGATTTATTCAAATATCTCAAACTATGATGCCTGTTTAAAATATGATAGGTTTTTTTTTATTAGTTTCATTATTGAAAAACACCTCTCTACATTTTTCAAAACTTCTCTCCAGTTGGTCAAAAAGTGATCATGAAGTTGACCACTAAAACAGTCATTTGTGCAGTGTTCCCTGTAGCCCGTGCGCAACGACTTGCACAACAAGGCTCCTCTTCATACTTTTACCACTTGTTTTATCTTTGAATGATATATTATGAGTGAATAATGGTACATTTGGTCTTCATGATGATGATAGGTTGTTACACATAAAAAATGCTCACTTTGATAGTGTCGCAAGTGTCGTCATTACAAAGGTCGCAAGTGTCACATTTTGCTCACAAGTATCACAATTGTCAGGGAAGCATACTGCCATGATGCCTATGTTGTGCCTATAAAGACATGAGAAGGACACTTGAAACACCTCAAACATTTGCTTTGGGAGAGGAGAAATGAGTCAACAGGCTTAGGAACCTTTTTCCATCTGAAAACACTCAAAAAACTGAGTTTTTGGAGGGGAGTGCTCCCTTATAACTATCTTAGGAGTGCTGGCGCCCCCCCATAAGCCATCAAGGAGCGTTATAACACTCTTTATCCCTTTTGCAGGAGCACTCCTACCCTCAGGAGTGATGGCGCTCCCCTTTACACTACTAGGGAGCGTTATAGCGCTCTGAGTGCCCTTTTGAGGGAGTGCTACCTATTTTAGGCAGAAGTTGATTTGTTGAGAAGAATGGCTTTCATTCTTAGAAGGCAGTTGGGTTTGAATTCTCAATCAATCCATGATCTTAGGGCAGATCTCTAACTGGAGGAGGAAAATCCTCAACTTCCCCAAGGATATCTCAAGTGGTTAAAGCCTCTCCAAGGCTATATAAGCAAGCTTTCTCATGGTGAAAAGGAGGACTGAAAAGGGAGAATCACACCAAACTTATGATCTTATAAGTGGTGCTGGAACATAGGTGATTTGGAAGCAAGAGACCTATGATATCATAGGGAGAAATCGGTGAAGCTATCATCATTCAGATCATGGATCTTTTGAGCAAGGGATAGACAAGGAGGACTTGACGAAACTGTTGCAATCCATCTACGGTTGTAAGCAATGTTTTGTCCTCATTAATATAATTTGCTTGGCTTGTTTCTTTCTAATTCATGTTCGATCTCACATGAATTTGTCTCTTTAGTAGATAGACCTATTCCGGACTAATCTTGATAGAGTAGGAATTGGTCGTACTTTGTTTGTCTATAGGGCTTATCGAAGAGTGAAAGATTGGAGCTCAACTCGGAGCGTGCAGGGACAAACACTGGTAAAAGGTACTTCTTTTCTCCTTCCTTCTCACACACTAGTCCACCTAGATCTAAAAGGAAGTCAGTGACCATGATAAGCACTTGCTGTCTTAGAGTTAAGAGTCTATCTCTTTGAGGAGATTTACCTGTCCGCAGGGAGATTTTCCTTCAACATAGGTGGCCTTAGAACCTCTGCAACCTCTTTAAAAACATCATTACCTTTATAAATCTTCAAAACCCTCATGTGTCTCAATATTGCAAAAATGAAGCTACACTTCCTTCG